>JAUZNC010006561.1:0-49372 GCA_034780395.1 Vannuccia rotundouncinata | reverse complement strand
GGTCACATCATTTTCATTAAGAATGGTCACATCATTTTCATTAAAGAATGGTCACATCATTTTCATTAAGAATGGTCACATCATTTTCATTAAAGAATGGTCACATCATTTTCATTAAGAATGGTCCATTCGGGAAATTTTGTCACAAATTGTTTTCTGTTTTGTGAAATCAAAACAGTAAAATATAAAATTTTAACAAATGTGCGTTAGATATCAACAACAGTTTGTATTTACGAAAGTAAATTTCCCTGTTTATTATATTTCGGGTGTCCTAAGTCATTTTAAATCAATTGTAACTTGATTTAATGCGATATGTACTATCTATTGATCTGTGTTCTATCTATGCGCCATTTATTGATTTATTTTACTTTTCGTGTTAAACGCTATTCCTTATTTTATTATTTCATTAATCATGTCCATGGATAAAAGTGGTTCAAGTTACTTATGCGCCACCCTGAATATTGAAATCTTGGAAATCAACGTTATTGATTTCTATGAATATGTACAATATAAAAAATATTTAATTAAGTTTTACTTTGACATTTTAATCATGCCTCAACGTTTAACAACTGCAGAACGAGTGTTCATTGTAAACAAAAATTTTCAAACGGATAATTGCAATGAAATAGCAAGACAACAACTTATGGTCGCTCAATAGACAGGCATTCAGTACCTGTTTTAATTCTGAAAGTTTGAAGAAACTGGTAGTATTGTTGGCATCAAGCATACGCGTGACAAACGTAGTTGCAATGAAGAAAATATTACTGTTGTTGTATCGGAGCAATGGGAGATTTGAAAGATAATTTCTCTATACGAAAAGCAGCAGTAGAATTATATCTAAGTCATCTGTCCATCGCATTCTCAAGCAAGATTTAGGACTAAATTCGTATCATTATTCCTTACATCAACAGCTCAGTAAGGATGAAAAAAATCAAAGAGTAAATTTTTGTGAAGAAATTATGGAGTTGATTGACAACGTTATGATAGACGATTATTAGATCGAATTGTCTGGACGGACGAATCAAAGTTTCGATTAGATGATGTTGGAAATCGCCACAAGTCTGTTTATTTGTCTGAGCATAATGAGCATCTTTTGAATCGACCAAAGAGAGGTATCTTGATGCAAGAAAGTGCAGGAAGCAAGAAATTATGTGGAAAATAAACTCTAAATTTATATAATTGTAAATTCGTAAACCTGTTCAAAGTACAATTGGTTTCAAAGGAAAATATTTCCGTATATTAGTGGATTTAATTTTTTATGGGTTCATATTGGGACATCCGGTATTTGTATACACTTTCAAAAAATATAATAATTATTATTTTTATTATTTTTATTTTAAATGTTCAAAAAAAAATTAAAAAAAATATTAAATATTTAAATATTTAAAAAAATTCATGTCTATTTGCAATACTTTCCGAGTTTAACATCTAACTAATCAAAATTCATATAATAAGACTTTTTTCAGGTTATAAACAATCAAATACAATTTAATTTTGCATTGTTTATAAAAATTCTATTTCCGCAATAATTCAAAGGACCAGGAAAATGCAAAATGTGTGCAAAATTTATAATTACACCATATAATCAAGTGCGATCAAGGTCATTCTAGATTCTAATTAGCGGAAATTTGGCGAAAATTGACCGAAAATTCGAACTCGATTGAAGAAGAGTGCGGGTCATATTAAATGTCATCCTTGCATACTTCTGAGATTTTATCTATATATAAATATATATTTCTGCAGACATACTCTAGAAACCATACGATAAAAAAATAAATATTTAATTCACCAACACAATGTCAAATTAACATTTTATCTACATATATAATATATACATCAATAAGAATTATAAATTTATTTTGTAACATTAAAAAAAATGTATTTAATAATAAATTCATGCAAATATGTATTGTTTTGTCTGTGAATATTAAAATTAATAGTCTTTCCATTTAATTTTTACAAACGACATCAACATATTTGCTATTTATCTTCGATTGATATTAAAATAAATCACATAATTTAAGATCAAAATCTTCCATTAGCCTACCTATATCTAAAAATTAAAAAAATATTGATCCAATATTGAACCTAAACAAAAAATACAACTTGCTATAGGAGAGTGATTTATATATTTCGAATTTTTGTGTAACTCGTAAAATAATATCGAACACCCTAAATAATTGATTTTCACAACACAACAAGCTTTATAAAAAGTTTTGAGTTAATGTCTCGCAGCTCATTTTCTATAGCTGGAGTTTGACCTTGATATTGATCATAGAAATATACAGAACATGACTCATTATTAATTAGAAAGCAAACACAAAGCTGAACATTTACACAAAATGTACATATTGTCGTTTGCATAGCACCTAAAACTTTACTCTTTATGAAAAACAACTTGCTCGCAACATTAATTAAGACCAAATTCAAATATTAATTTTATGAATATTTCTTTTAAAATTCTAAATAAATAATAGTTAAAATTGGATAAATTTCTTACCAATATAAGTTAATACTACTAGAAAACAAACTCCCAATAATTATCATAATAATTGAAGTCATAAATTAGTAGTATTTTTATTGAATTATATGAAAAAATCTGCTATTCTGTTTCTCTATAAAAAAACTAAGTTTAATTTTTTTCAGTTTTTGAAATTATGTTTGATATTATTAAAACAATAAGTGAAAAATTATACGTAGGTGTAGTCGTGTCATATGAAATATTTTTTCTGGAAATTGCAAACAGTCTACATTTATATATTTTTGAACAAAGAAGAATATATTCCCGATAATATTGTTTAGGTAACATTTTGTGCAGTGCAGTTTGAATGACGTTCTTGTGTCCCTTGATCTCTAGTAAAAGAAACCGGAAATGCTGCTGACAAATTCAAACAATAACGTCAAATATATTCGACATTTCAAAATACCACAAAGATATTTGAAATCTATATAGCCAAGGCCTACTGTATATGGGAGACGTAGGTATATGAGTTGTTTTAATCATGCTTTCTTGCTTGGGGAGAGCGATGTCATTGAAAAGAAAATCAACATTAAATTAGTTCTGTGTTATATAAAAACATTTTTGAAATGTGTTTAATGTTTACTTTTGGATCTCAAATTTCACTTTTATTCTAATAATTATACAACAAAATTGACATATATAACAGAATTCAAGTAATAATCTGGAAATCGATTTTTATTGACAAAATTGAACCATTTCATGAACTATTCATTTTAATTATTCGTATTAATTGTAACATATTGCTTGTCATACATTCACAAATTATTATTTTATTAATTATTTGTGATAGAAGTAAAAATTTATTAAGATAGCAATTAATAAAGTTTTAAAAAGATAAAAAATAACCTGACTTTTAGAAATATTATTATGTTTTAAAAATTACACTAAAATGTTTTAATAAAGTTTTCCGAGGTATAAAATAAATTTTATTGAATTTATCAAAATCCATATAAAATTATAAAATTTCATCTACTTTTACCTATATAATGCTTTCATAAAATACACATATTGACATTACACCACAAGCTATGTTATTTGAATTTCTACTCTAAATGTGTAATTTGTTAAAATGCGATCTGGAATATTTGGTAATAGAATAAATGATTGATTTGTTCACATGGGTAAATATTATTTTGATGTATACTTGAGGTGTTACATGAGAAAAATCTTCACATGAATATTTAAGGTGTCTCACGAACGCATCTGACATTCCATTTAGAAGAACTTTATTATATAATATCAAAGACATTTAAATCAATATACTGAATACAATACTTTTAAAAGATGACAACTTTAATTTATTCTCTATAATTAAAATCATTTTAATTATCAGTAAATAATTTTGTACAGAAACCTTTTTACCAGTTCATAGTTTTATATGTCTAATTGGGTTCGCAATTTATTAATCATCATATTTTAGACAACGTAACAAAACAATATTTAAATAAATTCATCTAACTTGTTTCCGATAATGTTGTTAGTCATATCATTCGTTAAAATAAATCAAAAATTGGTTAAAAATAATACATTACTAATCAATTATTACTTTTTTTCATTAAAATTATGTCGTAGCGGAGAACATGTTCGTAGGCGTAACCGAAAATGTTTCCGATCTGACATGTTGGCAGTTGTATTTTGATATTTTTGTCACATTTATCGACATTGAAGGTCGACTTGCTTCATTAGTCTTCACAAACTTTTCTCTTCTCAGTATTTTTTGTAAGGGTAGAAAGGCTATCTATAGCCTGGGTGATATCCATCCAACGTTTCAGATTTTTAAAATTGACGTGGCATATCATTTTAAAATTGATCGATAAAGAATTAATTAAGTCGGATAGATCCATCGCTTCAGTATTGATTAAATGAATTAAAATACTACATTAATGGTTCGAGTATATTCACAGCTCGTAATTTCAGGGACATGTATCGGGTAAGGGAATCGGTTTGGTAGGGAAATAAACTCCTATATTGAAAAAGAAAATAATAAAATTGTTCAGAATTTTCTTTCAGAATGTCGCAAAACAAATGATTCAGAATCTCTGGAATTAAGTTATTTACTGATATATTTGGGGAATATATTCGTTAACTATAGTAATACTTATTAGTTAGTGGGAAATCGGTTTATGATGAAGGTGCTTAATATTAACAGAGAGGGAGAAGTGAGACTGATGTCTCGAGTGTACATAACAATATCATTATATAGTAATAGAACAGACATAGTCCAAATGTGAAGAAGGTGTCTTCTGATTGGACGAGGTGTGGTAGATGCGATACACATCATCTCTCTCCTAATAGAGATTCATTGGGCCTCCAAAAGAGAGATGGAGGAACTCCATTGTTCAACGCTCTGATCGTCTTAGAAGAAGATGGCGGGGACTTCTGTGATTTGTGGTTATTGGTACCTCGACATGGTTCGGTGGAGGTATCCGAATCCGAACTAACATCCGCACGTTCCATATATAAAACTGTTGTCCAATCTGTTATAGGTATAGTTTCCAAGAGTCTGAGTTATTCGTTGTGTTTTTTTGGAAAGAGAGAGCGGCCGATTCACCGATTCGGTATGGTCCGCTGTATTGAGGTAGAGTTTGTGGATCCCCTTCCAAAGAGATAATGCTTGTTTTATCGAGATTAGTTGATTGTTGTGTTGGACATATTGTTGATAAATAGCTCTTTTCTTATGCGCCGATTAAACATAATATATTCAGCTGAACTTTTTCCTGTTGTGTTTGGGCTTGTCGATCGAAAGTTTTCTGATGCTGAGAATGTTTGTATGTCATGTTTGAGAAATCCATTGAAAACTTCTATAAGCTGCTTTTTCATGCTTTATCGCAAGAGGCAAAGAACGACGCCATTTCTTCTGAAATAATTTTTTTGTCATCTGATAATCGTGTCTGGATTGTCGAAACGTGCGAATACATCTGTTAGCCAAGTGATAATTCGATTGAAAGTAATTTTGTTTGATAGTAGAACTTCGGGGAAATTGGTAGCATAGTCAATAAAAACTGTAACAAATCGCTTATGTATAGGAGCATTATGAAAGGTCCATTTATATCGATCGCAATCTTTCACCAATTCTTTTCTGGTATTGGGATTTATTTTTAAGGGATTTCCACTGGCTCGTGAGATTTTTTACTGTCCTGACAGGGAAGACAGTATATTGGACGTGCTCTTTGGCTTGACGATCTAATCCAGGCCACCAGTAAGTCTGGCGCAGTTGACGTTTCATACGGACTATTCCTGGAAGACCTACGTGAATGGCGTTGAGTACATTTCGTCTAAAAGCTGTAGGAATTACAAAGCGGTGTTCGTTTTTAACCACTAAGTTATTCTCAATAGATAATTCATTTTTGTGCTGTAGTATGGAAGAAGTTCACGTGGTACATGTTTTCTAGAAGACCAATTAGAAGAAATAAAAAATTTAATTGCTTTCATTTCATCGTTTTAATCAGATTGTTTCTGCATTTCGGGTATAGAAATTTGAATTGTTGATAATGCTGAGATTGTAGCTTTGATATCCGGTTCGTCTTCTAATTGAGCTGGGCTACTAGACATAAGGGGTAAACGAGATAGAGCGCCGTGTAGTTATTTGACCCTTTGGTGTATTCGAACGAGAAAGGCATTTTAACCATCTTTCAAGGTTGACTGTGTTTTTAGTAGTTGTAGATTTTTGTAGTAGCGTGCGAAGAAATGCGTGGTCACTACGAAGTATAAAAGGACTACCATATAGATATTTCTGCCAGTGTTCGATAGCCTATACGCATACCAATGCTTCCTTTGTTGCATAATTGCGTTTTCTTTGAACGGTGTGAGACGCGAATTGAATTGGAACTTTACGGCCATTGTTTATCTGAGATATTTGTGCGAATATGCGTCTGTGGTAAAAATGGTGCGGGGGTTCGGATCAAATATTGTCAGTTTGCTGTTTGATTGCATTAAAGCGAGTTGTTGTTCATTAGTTTAACATAATGTGTTTTCCATTCATGTACGTCAGCTTTGGAAAAGGTTCAGCAATATCGCACAATTTGGGAATATTTTCCGATAGAAAATTATTGCTCTAAAGAAAGATTGAATCTGTTTGAGATTTGTATGTAGGTTTATCATATCTGGTTCCGCTCTATTTTTTCTTGTGATATGCGGTGTCCATGAAAACTATTGGTTTTGTAGCGAAGATGTTGACGACGAATTGCGTTCTTTTTGGAATAACACAATTCGTCCCACGGATTGCGTTCCTGATTAAAAAATCCAATAAGTCCGACGAATTGCGTTCCAGATAATAGAACGAAATTCGTTGCCAACAAAGACACATAGAGACACATTGTAGCATTTTATTTAATTCCTCGTTGTGTAATTTCTGTGAACAGGCGTATATTAGATTGTCACCTATGTAGACAATAGTGTGAGCACAATCTCGTAGGCAAGTCACTACAAAATGTTGAAATACAGCGCCGCTTTCTGGTAAACCCATAGGAAGCATATTGTAGTCCATTAGTCCTAGAGGTGTGAGCCGTAGCAGGTAATTGCTTACTGTTATTGTCGAGTTTAAAAAAGAAAATGCTTTCCTTAAATCCAAGTGTGAAATATGCTAGCTTTGTGTAATTTGAACAATATGTCACTTAATTGGGGAGTATGTATCTATCCGGTATGATAAATTTATAGAGAGCAGATAAATCAGTTGTTATTGGAATACCACCATATTTTTTTGTTAACAGACAAACTGGTGTTGCCAGGCTGACTTTTCAATAGGGGACCATATTCCGAGCTTAATCATACTTTCTATCTCGCGGTTGACTGCATCGCGTTTTGTTAGAGGGATTGACCGAAGTTTAGTGACCTTTGGGGTCGCGTCGGCTGACAACACAATTTCGTATTGGTAGTCAGGGTATTGTCCAAGAGAGGGATCGGTGAGAGTAAGATTTTTTCGCAATAAATCAGGCAATAAAGTCTGCTTAGTCGTTGCTGAAATGGAAAGTGTAGAACCGTTAATTTGAAAGTCAAGGGCCTTGATGATGTATCGAGCGATAACTGTCGGAAGTTCATCGGAGATAACATATAATTGCGCCATAGATTGTTTGTTGCGATAACGAATCATCGTTTGAAAAATGCCGAACACGTTTTTAATAACAGATCTGACGAAATTCCTAATTGTAGCACTCACTGGTAATAATTTTACTCTAGGAAAACGTTCTTCAACAAGATCTTCTTGAATCGTGGAAATAGCCGCTCCTGAGTCAACCATGGCGTTAAGTGGTACACATTTGGAATTCCGAATAGTCTCCAATTTAGCTGTAATTTGCGAAATATTATGTTGTGTGTTGTCTATTTTAGCAGATCCCAGTCGTAGACATTTGATGCGATTAGCGAAGTTGCTGTTTTTACACACCTTATCAAAATTATTTAGTTTGTTGCACTTGCTCCATCTTTGATTTTAGGCTGGGCATTCACGACTTTTATAACGATGGTTTGTCTTGCCACAACCGAACCATGTTTTAGTGTTAAGTGAATCAGAGCGTTGATTATAATGATGCCGATGTGATACACTTTTATACGGTGGACGTCGTTGTTTGATTACGGCTACTATTGTTGTATCGTTTCGAATGGCAACATAGGAAGCTTGTGGGGATAAAAACGATTCAGGTTGACAACTGCTTCTGAAAGTAATTTCTCTTGAGTCCGCTTCGCGTAGCATCCTAGAGCGAGCTGCATGGCTAAGTTGTATGTTTCGTCGTCAGCTGGAAAATAACATTCTACATATAGTGTACGAAGAGCTTTTAAAAATTCTGTAACTGTCTCTGATGAACCTTGTTTCCGGCAACGAAACTCGTATTAGCACGAACGCGATTTGTAGGACGTTCAAAGGGTGTCTGAATCTTTCATGCGAAGCACTCGTAGTCCACCGGGTGGACCATCAGAATTCGTCTTCTTTCATTTTCATGTAGTGTAGAAAGATAATTTTTTTTCGCTGTGTCAGGCAGTTGACTGTCACGAGGTAGTGGTGGTCTAGGTGGGCCTTTAATTTGGCCATCCAATCCTCGGATCACCTGGAGGGACGAAGTGGAATTTGTAGCTTAGGTAAAGTAGTCATCATCTTCGTTAACTATATTCGTTAACTAGTAATACTAATTAGTTACTGAGAAGCCGGTTTATGATGAAGGTGTTTATTAACAGAGAACAGACATAGTCCAAATGTAAAGAAGGTGTATTCTGATTGGACGAGGTGTGGACAGGACTTACACACAAAATATATAAATTATTTTTGATTGTTCTGATAAAATTGTTTTGATAAAATTCTTACCATATTTTTTTACTGAAATTTTTTTTCTCTATTAAATAGAGAAAAACATATAAATTGCAACCAAAACAACAGACAAGAATGTGAATGCAGTTTAAAATGTGAAAAAACTCTACAATTTTTATTTTGTACGAAGTCAGCGATTAATATAATTCGGGGAAAACATACATGACATGCATTCTGGTTAACTATATGGCACATTATTCTTTACATCATATCTACGTTTTTACTGTAAATGATTATACTTTAATTATAACTATAAATATACACTATTATATTCTAAATGTATCTAAGTTACTAAACTTCCTGTTTGATTGGTATTCCAAAACACGATGTCAAAGTTATGCTGCCATGAACTCTATTTATTATTTAGAACATTTATTAATTTGGCAGAAACGAATGAAGCTAAAAATGATGAAAACAAATAGTTTTATGTAGAAGCAGTAATGAATTATTTGCGATAAAACTCGTATAATATTGGTTGAGATAAGGAGTTAATTGATATACATAAATAAAATAATTATTAATTGTAAACCTTTTATGAGAATTATTTTAATGATTTGATGAAGAGCTTTATCATGCCCGTGACAGTATTATGTTTATTCCGTGAACTATTACAAGATGTTCCGGTGATTAATATATATCAAACGCACGAACACAAACAAGACTTGATTATTACATGAGATCGTGGAAATCATAAAAATGGAGAGATCTTAATTACAATTTGTAATAAAAAGGGTTACTCTGATTTGAAATTCTATGAAATAGTACAATTTATGTAAAATCACATTACAGGAATAATAAATCTAATTTGGAATTTATAATAAAATAAAGAAACCCATAATCTTTATTTGCAGTAACATACAATACCAATCAATTTAAAAACGTATCTAAAGCAATCTAATTAAGAGATTAGTTAACAGTTTGACAATAAACTACAAAAAAGATGGTGTTTTAATTTTTACAAAAAAAAAGGTATTATAGTTACATCAAAATTAATAAATATATTAATTTCTCTCTATATTTACAACAGAATTTTTTTATTAAAATACAGTTAATATACTTATAATTAATAAAATTTAGAAACTATTGTACTATATCTACTGTGTTAATTAGAAAATGTGTGTCGGAAAATATTGTACTAAATAAAACTTCAAATTATACTTATATGGATATTAAATAAATGTTTTGATCTTCGGTTATATAAATAAATATATTTAGTTATTCGTAAATAATACAATAGTCGGGTGTTTTTTGGTGATATTCAACATCCTTTCGTTATATTTTTATAATACTGTCTTCAATCTATGTAAATTACAAAACTATTTTTTACTTTAACATTGAACATTTGGAAAAAAAATCATATCACAATTCAATTCAATTAGCATGTAAAATACAAAATAATAAACTTTTTGGATAATCACTGTACAGTTAAATTTTAATATATTTTAATGATTAAAACATGTTGATGAGTATCCTACCACACATATATGTGGAGTTTACATTTATTAACGAAATAATTGATAAATTAATTTAGATTAAATAAAATAAAGCAGAGGTAAAATAATTTGTTGATGGTAATTATATTTCTGCAGTTCCTCGATAAATCAAACAGATTATGGATTTGCTGGAGGCAAACAATCTCTCCTCTCTTCCCCTTCTATGATTTATGAACGTCCGTTTGCACGTCTACGCTGTTGGCAACAATTAAATAAAAAAATAAATTAAAATCAGATACACAAACTCACAGAATAAAGATGATCGGTCAAAATAAAAAAGTAATAAAATAAAATAATATAAAGAAACTTTATCATCTAAATGTTGAAACAAAAACTCAGTTCCCAGAAAGATGATCAACATAAAAAACTATAATTGAACGTTGTTCCGGGATTCATTTCTATTTTTAATCTTATCAAAAAATGGAAAAAGGAAATTAATGAGCTATATTTTGTTGTTATAGTTTTCTTTGAAGTAAAATTTTACGAAACATAATAATCTTTATATATTATAAACTTGGGCTTGCCTTAACATTTATTGTATTATGCAACCGGTAAATCACATTATCAATTGTTATTGGCAGTATTAATCAACTCGTTCCAAATTAAATAAAGACGGTATACACTAGATACTGTAAATGAGCAAAGAATTAATTAATTTATAAATTACACTGAAAGAATATTTTGAAATTAGGTTGAATTTTATCTTCTATATTTAATGACTAATTTTATGCATTTTCATCGGGTCGATTACAAATTAAACCTACCATTTGGAACGTGCATGTTTCAAAGTTGTCACGTTTTTGACAGTTAAATAAAAAAATATATTTATTAATAAAAACAGTTATTGATCTTTGACTGGTTCGCCAAATGAGAACATTTTTTGAAATAGTCACTTCAAAATTCGAAATTGTCGCTACCATATGTCGTCAGTAGAAATATTTCTTTTGATATTTTTTCATATTTTGTCTAACTCGATAGAGTAAGAATAAGATGAAACTTGATTTTTATTACGAAATGTAATTCTTTAATTAATTAATTTCAATAAGTTTAAAGCTTTTTGGGATTTAATTGTAAAAAAACTAGTTTAAATTGTAAATGATATTTTTAATTAATTTTATAAATCTCTGAAAGTTGGTAAACTGAATTTTTGTTCTATTTAATTGTAACCTAGGTACTTATATATTTCTCAATTTTTGAATGTGTTATCTATATGTTATTTGCAATTTTTTGAAACTTTTGTAACACAGCTTTAATCACGTTCTCTCAATTTGTAATTAACTAGATAACTAACATTTTCATAAAAATTTTTGATTTGAATAAAATGGATATTTTTTAGTAGCGTGCGTTTCTCTTTATTGGTTGCTATTCTTTTATTGATTTTTTAAACATAGTATCAAATAATCTAAAGATGTCTTCATGTGGTAAGTACTAAATAAACGCAGAGACGCAACAACTTGAGTCCAACCCGAATAAACGTATATAGAGAACACCCTCCACATGAAAAAATATATCGAAATAGTTCTAACAGGTAAACTGACACGTTTTTCTTTTTCAAAAGATTTTTTCCATTTGTGTTGATTTCACATGGAGTTTAGTTTTATACTTTTTTCCTAAAGATTGGAATTTTAGATTTGTATTTTCAATAATAAATCGATATCTTGTGTTATATCATTGAATTTAGCCTGGTAAAATGTTTTAATTAGTTGGTAAAATATTTCAAAAATAAGGTACACATAATTTTTTATGCTTTTTACAGAATATTTAGTCAATGTTGAAGTCATATAGACAAGTTTACAAACAATCTTTCTAAATTTCGCGTGTATTGCTTTCTCTGTATATATTTATTTAATTATAGTTATTTATTTCCAATTATCCGATTTGTAGTATTAGTTATAAGAAAGTAAACAAGACAACTTTAATAAATTACTACCAAATAAGAATGTAAGTCATATAAGGGGACTAAACTTTTCCCACTTCAACATTGATACATATTTAAAGAGAGCTCTTATGCAACAAAATAATACTCTTATGCAACAAAATAATACTCTTATGCAACAAAATAATCACAGTCGCTCAAAAATTTGAGTGTAGAATATTTTAACTCGTCCTGTTTAGCTTGATTTACCAGTTGCTATAAAATGCTAATCAAAAAATACTTAAATTGTTCTTGTATGGTCTCAGTACGAATACGTATTATTCATTTATTTAAACCATTTTTGCAGTTAAGACCTTCTAACATTTAATTCAATTCACAAATAAAAGGATATTTTCTGTTAATTTGCTGTATATTCAGAGGAGACAGTTGGATAAATAACGGTAAATATATTGCCTCAAATAACAAAATTAAGATTCTGTTGCATTCAAAGACTTGTATTCCCTATCTAATTAAAAATAATTAATTCTCAAATTTACGTAAATAAAACTAAATAAATAAAATATTAATTTTTGCTTTAAATAAATCTATATACTCAGTTTAAAGTAATATAATTAAAAAAATAACTAATGAAATAAATTTGTTGTTTTAAAGTAAAGTTATAACGAATTAAAAAAAACTTTTTAGTTTCTTTATCCCATGAAAATATTATGTTAGACATATTGATTCGATTTTTTAAATGTAAAGAAAAGCCTTTGATTCGATTTTTAAGATGTTTTTTAATTGGTTTATATAGATATTATTATAATTATTCATAAATTTATTCAAAGCTACATTTGTATGAATATTTCTATAATTATATATATAGGATCAGAAAATATATTAACTAGATATATAGTAATATTGGTACTCTTTATATATATATTAGAATAACATATTTTAATTAAATATTTATATTTATTAAGGATTTAAACATGCTTCATAAACAGCATATTAACTTCCTTACTTTAAAACACCCACATATGGATCTGTTTGATTAGTTTTCCGCTCATAAAGTCTTGGAGTAAACAAATAAATGATTTATTGATATTTCACAACATTAATCATTGATCATTTCCCCTCTGTAATTATCTGATATATTTGTGCACAAGATAAGTAATTTAATTATTTTTTAATTAGAAGGTCTTCTGAAATTTCAAGATAGCAATTATAAAATAAATTGAATTTTTCTTTCTATAGTGTCTACATTTTACGATTTCTTTTCTATAGACAATGTAATATTCTGCCTGCAGATACAACTAACTTCATATGTTTACTTCTATCTTGTATTCAAATATCAACATCTAAGGTGGATTGATTAATTTATTTAAACGACAAATCATTAATTTTTATCTATACTTGATCCAGCTCTCTAAAAGAATGTCGAAAAATCAAATTTCATTGTACAATGGTGCTGTCGATTAATTATGGTAATAAATCTTGACATAAAATTTCCGTCAAAATTTTATTTTTGCTTGCTTAAACGTCTGACATTTCATTAATTGTCAGCGGGAAATGTCTCTCATGATAATGACAGTTCGCTTCGGACAGATTAACTGTTAATGTTAAAATGACAACAATAATTCGAAACACGCAAAAAACAAGTACACAAATAGACCTTCTAAATAATGAATTGGAAAGCAGACATTAAAATCACAAGACTATAAAATTTTATAAATCCATAACCTCCAAATAATGCATAGTTCTATTTTGGTTTAGAACTATTTGATTCTATACTTGAACATTACTGGTATAGTAGGAATTAAATATTGGATATTTATATCAATATTGAATATGAAGAAAATTAATTTAGCATTATTAGAAATTCTGTAAATGTAAAATTATTTTTTGATTAAATTATAAATTAAATATTACACATTATCGTTAAAAATATTAGTGCCGTAAATTTCAGTTTAAGAGTTATATTAATAGTTGGTAAATACAGTACAGTTTCATTCAATTGGGTGTTCTCTTTTACTTTTTCTTAGTGTGTGCGGTTTTATAAAATTGTTGTTGTTTTAAAATTTTAATTTAACTTGAATGTGGGAATATTGACTTAAGGTTGTCAAATATAAATATTATTCTTTTTTTTTATTTAAACCTAATCTTAAATAAATATAGGTGAATCTATAAAAATTTCCAACTTCGGCATTAAATATCATTTTATATATATATATATATATATGTGTGTTAATTTAAAAAGAATTATCCCTGGCACTTGTTGATAGAAGAATAATATCATCTTAACAGGTTTTCACACAGAATAAAAATAGTTTTGTATACATGTATGAGCTCTTGCAAACATCGATTCATTTTCTATACGGACATTTGTTGTAATCGGCAGATGGTAACTTAGACTACATGTGGCCCTAATTGCAATCGAACATGTGTGTTTAATTATATAATTGGCGACTATGAGGCATACTAGAGAAATAGAGAAGACACTTTTCCCCACACATTGAAAAAATTTGCACAACAGCGCTTTTTGAGTGGATTCATTTTTAGCTCATGGAATCAACTTAGGGTGAAGCTTTTCTTGTAAATTGTGACGACAATAGTGAAAACAAGAATTAAGATAATTTTATTTTTTGGTTATTTAGAATGGGGGACCAACCGCGAGTCCGAGTAATAATACTTTAGAAATGATACACATTTATAAATTCTATAATTTTAAACAAAATAGTCCATATTAGGTATATATCTAGTTTCGTTGAATAATGTTTAGAGGAATGAAAAGTGTCAATGAAAGTATTGGTATGAAAAAAATAAAATTGAAGCATTTGTTTTGACACAAAATTAGATTCAAAATAATTAATTCAAATGTTGACCCTTTTCGGCCGCCCAGACAAACTCCTTCATTATTATTCGTGGTTGTAATTTAGATTTTGTAAGTAAACACTAAAAACAGGGTTTTTTTCATTTTAAAAATAATAACAATTTACTATTACCCGTGCAAAAAGTTAAAATATAATAACGATATTATTCAAAAATATTCAAAATATTTTTATATAATTGTTATTCTTCTGAATCACTTTTCACAATTTCCATTGCATGACTGTACTCATTATGTTATCTGTCAAAGAAGCCAGCTCTTCTACCAGGTAATCTTCAACTTATTCTTTGATGGACAATTATAAGTTGCATCGCTCCGTTTCAGGCTTCGGGAAAACAAGCTAATTACAAATATTTAGATCCGGAGAATATGGAGATTGTTTTAGACGAATACAGCTTTTGTTTTTATAATATATCCTGTTTGTCGTGTGGAAGAAGACAGTTCTCCATGACACAGATTGATGTTCACTCTGTAGATCATATGACACAGATTGATGTTCACTCTGTAGATCATATGACACAGATTGATGTTCACTCTGTAGGAACAATTGATGTCAGATCTAAATCGATTGCAATGTTCCTATAGAGTGTACCTTAAAATAACTAATTTACATAGTACTGCATGTTCTAGCATATCATATCAGATATTTTAATAATGATTTTCGGGTCAGCCCCATATAAGAAAATGTTCATATAATTTTCGATTGTGTTCTGTATCCTAAAGTTTATCACTCGATTGAAAAAATAAAACTCTAAATATTAAACAGTTTTTTTATTAAAATCCTAAACTTTATTATGACATATAGAATAGATAAAATTAAGAAATATATTTTCCTTTTAAATGATCGTGTTTTTTTAAATAGATTAAACAAATTATATTTAGTTTTATAGTTTTATAAATAAAAATAAAATAATATGCTTCTATAATATGACTGAATTTCCATAATTTAATCTACACAACATAACGTGAATAACAATTTTATTTTTATACAAAATGAATTATGAACTTATGATATTATAAATTTAATTATTTAAACATTTATCAATATATCTTTTACCATAAATGTCAATTTTGACTGTACAACAATAGCTTCAATTTTGAACTATTTGTGCACTAATTTATTCTTTCTATATTGTTAACGAAGCGTTTAGAAAAGTATTACTCTGTTTTTCTATTTATTTATTTATTTATTTATATTATATATTTGTTTGTCTATGTGAAATCAATTATCAAATAAAATCATTCAAGTATATTATTAATATATTTATAATATATTAGAAATTTTTTTATTAACATCGTTGTTTAACAGAAAATAGATGATTAAATTAACATAAACCAATACCATTAATCCTGCTATTCTATTTTTTAGATTGTTATAATTACATAATTCACGACACTATGTGGAGGCAAGCAGATATATACTTTGTTTATTAAATATATGCCATTTCCTAGTTGCTAAAATAACTGGTATTATATCATTTTTTATAATTACAAATTCAAGTTATCATGGAAACTTATTTATTGAAGTGTGTCTTTCAATTAATATTTCTTTATTTTTTTCAATTAATATTTCATCACCTAATATTTCTTTATAATAAAAAAGGTTCTAACATTCAGATGTCTGGTCATCAATCGATTGGATTCTAACAAATAAAATTGTGTCGACGATATCTCATTTCAATAATATGCAATAGTAGATCGAGGGTGTCTTTGAGTCAATAATTGGGTTAAATGATATCTGCTAACTTTCCTCCATAGCCAACATATTTCCAACTAAAAACTGATTTAAACTTAGAATCTAATTCATTCTTCAATGAGAAATTTGTTGACAGCTTTTAATCAATATTAGAAAAAAAGATGGGGGCACATAGTAAGACGAGTTGTGTTTCAGCCGAGCCGTTTGTTGCAGAACATGTCTCTTTGAAGACCCCGTTTCTTTTGGATTCAATGATGTTTAAAGCTCTTTTTTACATTTTTGTACGTCTCTAAAACATTATACAGATCGGTTTGTTTTATTTACTTGAACTATAGATGCAATGCGATTCTTAAAATTCTTAATATAGTTTCTTTAAAAATAATAATATAAAGTTCAAGTAATTATAGAAAATCATTTAATTAAATTCTTTTATATCGTAATTTAATCGTAAGAAGTATATTTTATTCATTTTAAAGAAATCTTTTATCCATAAATTTTTTTGCCGGCCTTGATACGATTAAAGTTTTTTTTTCTTATTGGACTAATTTTTATATATACAAAAAGAGGACACATTTCAGATTGTGTTGAGAACATAATTTAAATTGCCATATTTATTGTAGTCAATATATAATTGGCAAGTGCAGGTACTTATATTTGTTGTTAAAGTATTTATCTAACTAATTCTTTCATTTTTTATCAAAATTGTTTTAAGTTTATCAAAATATTATTTTGACAGGTTAAACATTAATAATTGAGAAAAACAGTTGAAATTCTAGAAATATAAATTACTGATTATCAGATTTTCCCGTATAGCACTGCTGTAGAAAAAGCTTTTTCGTTCTAACCTTAAAATCTAAGTTGATAATTATGATGTAAATTTCTGATTAGAAGTGAAAAGAAATAATTATATCGTCGGTTTTGTATTAACAGAAGTTAATACAGATATTAACATAGTTTTAAATTCGTAAATATTATGAATATATTAAAAATATAACAAAAAATTGTCTAACTGATTAATATATTTATATATATTCAATAAATAAAAGACAATAATAATTATGATCTGATAGTGCCATCCTTTCTCACTTAGATTCAAAACGGAAATATTCGGATCGGAACCGTTTTGGGAAGTGGGACTGAGCTCTATTTGAGGAAAGCTCAACCACAACTCTACAAATTTGCTCTTCTTTTTCTCAATGTTGAAGATGCAATCAATGGGCTAAAGTAAGTCACGGACCTTTTATGTATCGATGATTAAACATTTTTTGTATCTCACTTTTTAAATAATTTGTCTTTTGTTAATATCAATTTTATACTAATCAAAATTCGTTTACTGCCATGTTGTTATAGTTTCAGGCTGAAAAACATTTTTTGATTATCTGTAGGATGCTAGAGGATGCTCAAGTTTGAATGATTATCTTTGAAATTATAAGATTATGGTTGTGGGTGGGTGTTCAGCGAGAGATGGCATCTACCTATTTTAATTTGTTTTCTATATCATTATATATCATTATTTTCTATATCATCATATTAACCTCCCAATAAATTATCATGTCATATCTGATATGTTAATATTTTAGTTATAACAATAAATTTCGGTCTTGCAACAACATTGTTTGAAATATATGCTTTCAGTAATTTGGAATTCCAAAACTTTATTCATTATATTTATCTTATCTAATATGACGGAGTTTGACAGAGAGACCCATAATAATAATATAGTGTTAAAAAACAGTAAAAGTAAACAATACAGCTACAACTTCAAAAATATATAATTAATATATATTTTTAAAAGATCACAAGGTTTTTCTTAACTAACTTAACAAGATATTTTATATTTCTTTATTTCTTAAATCATTTTCAACATTTTATATTCCCAAAAACATAATTCAAGACTGACTTAATTTTTGGTAAAATTTATAAAAAGAATCCTTTTGAAAGCTCTTGAATCACTGAAAAATAGTTCAGTATAGTTATTGGTATTTTATAAGTTTTACTTCAATTAATTTGTCTTATGTTCAGTTAAATCAAACGGGTTTTATAATATATGTAAAAGAAAAGTGTCATATTATTTCTCTGTAAGCTTTGTTGCATTCATCGAAATATGATCATCGTAAGCATTTAGCCCTTTTAATAAATAGAAAATTACTTTTTCTAATGAGCAAAATCCTATTAGATGTGGTTAATGGGATATTGTATGAAAGCAATGGAATTCTGGTATTATGCATTGGTAATCCTCACTTATTATAAAATCCCCTATTTTCAAAATAACACAATTTGTGCATATACCTCATTCATAATTAGCCTCACTAACGGAGAATGAGAAAATAAATTTGGTAGAAATTCAAAAAATATTTATGATATCGTTATGTTACTCTTAAAAATTTACAAAATCGAAGTTTTCAACAAATAAAATATTATCTTAGCTAATCAAATTTAGAAATTGTATCTATATTTTATTTGAAATAAGTCTATATAAAATTCCTTTTTCAGATCTTATATTAATTTATACGTTGTGGATGCTGATATTCTAATTTTATCCAAATATCAACTTTACAACTTAATTTTCAATAACTGTTTTAATAGATAAAATCTATATAAATATTTTATATTTTTTAATATATTCAGAAATATAAAAAAAACTACACGATCTGCCCGATAATACAGTCTTTCAACGAACAATCTATTGCTTTGTTTTTTAGTATGATTTAAACAAATTGTTAATCTACATATAAATTCAATAATTAAAGTTACTTTGCTTCACAAAAAATATTATCAACGTTAACTAAAATCTATCCACCAATTCTATACAACAAATACGTTTATTTTTCATTTCGTTAAAAGCTTTCATATATCATTTTGAACCGAGTTTGATCCTAAGAAATATTAAATAAACTTTTAAGGCCTAAGCATAACTTGTTCTGAAATCACACATAACTGTTCAGATCAATTAATATATTGCTTGTGTATAGACAAATGTATCGGTAAAAAAGTTGTTTTATTACAATATTTGTTTATACAAATGTTTTTTACGTTTAAAACATGTCATTAAATGGAGTATGTAAACAAAATTTGTGATGACCTTGCTCCAGAAAGACTCTATCTTTACATATTAAACTTAATTACAGAATGCAAAACATTTGTAAACAGTTTCTACTTAATTAATGTTTCGAGCAGATGTGGTGGACATTTTTTTAAATTCATAAATTATTTTTCGCTCTTTAAACTTGTTCTATAGAATAATTGAATTATATATTTTGCAAAAAGTGTGTTCTATAGATTTATAGAGGAATCGAAATGGATTTAATTAATAACAAAAAAATTAAAATTATGAATTATTAAATTAAAAATTTAAAAAATCAATAATATTTCTGTTTTTTTCATTTTTATAAAACTCATGGAAGAATTATTAATGCATATTTTAAAATATATATAATTTAAAGTTTAATTAGCTCAGTATTTTGTTATGGTTATCGAATAATGCATTTATAATTAAAAGGGCTTTATTAGTTACAGAGTTACAGTATAAAACATATGCATAGTTGATATATGCATATAAAGTTTTATAACATTTGTGCATTGCCACAAGACTACCATAAATATGTCTAACTAAAATTTTCAAGAGTAATCAATAAAACCCATTTTTGTTTAGGTACTTGAAGTTATTGCAGTAGCTACAACTGTAACCTCTAAACAATGAACGAATATACCATTAAACTAAATCCAAGTTGTTCATAAGTCATGCCATGTAGCCAACCAGCCATAGTAACTGCATTAAACATATTATCTTCAACAGATGGGATAAATTAATTAACAAAAGTTTGATGAAGCTTCAAATCTAATTATCATTGTATAATAAAAAGTCTCTGGTTTAGAAGATGTTCATATAAAGAGTGTTATGTGTTTTAAATTAAAAATAAAATAAAGTAAAATGTTTATCGGATATCAGGATGATTTCTTAATAATAACTAAGGTTGTTTTTAAAAAGATTAGAATACATTTTATCAGTTTGTTATTAATTAATTTTTCTTGTATGGGTTGTCTTTACTTATATGGTTGTTATTTAAATTTTAATATGTTTAAAACTCCGTTTTTTTAATTTTTTCATATAAATGAAACTGGACTGGATTAAATTATATTTAGCTATTAATTTTGATAATTAAAAATAAATAAATATGTGTATTAATCTTATTATATTAAAATTCTAATATATATAGTTAGATTATATTGAGTATGACTATCTTATAGTGTGACTTCGAATATGCCTATACTATTTATAGCATACATTAATAAATTATACAATATTAATCTAAAAATATAAAATTGTTTCATTTAAACCGTATCGTGTATAAAACAAACTCTACAGCAAAAGTTTAATAAATATATCTAATGATTGTAATTATAAACAACTAATTTGCAACAGATCTAGGTTTGAGTCACCACTGCTTGCAAAACATTTCTCGCTATGACCTGACCTTTTGCTAAAGCCCTACGTTTTGCAGGTTACACCTCGCCTCACAGAACGACCTCATGATCGAAGTAAAAAGCATGTGGTCCTCTTTTGGAAATTTTTACTCTGGTGCCATTGACCCATGTCATTTCTTCTTTTCTGAAGAATGAAATTTCAAAGTAATTTGCAGGTTAGGCACGCTGTTGTGTGGGGTATTCAGTGACCACCCGATCATTACAAAGAGCACAATTATCGATCCCGAAATGTGACTGTGTTTGCTGCAATCAGTAGTGCACATCTGTTTGGTTCTTATTTTGTGCAAGATGCTCTGGCTTTTAATCAGCAAAATTACAGGCAGTTGGTGTTGCAACTGATAAATGACATGAAACAATTAACGTTTGGTGAGGGATTTGATGAAGTATGGTTCCAACAGGATGGAGCGACTCCACTCACAGATCTGAAACATGGGGCTTCTTGAGACAGTAGTTTGGAGAGATTGGCTGGTGCTCATCTTGCCCTGGACTGGCCGTCGTTATCCCCGGATTTATCAATGTGTGATTTATTTTCTTTGGGGAGCATGCAAAACAAAATTTATGCATATGCAACATTCACTAACACAGAAGAATTGCGTGTTTGCATTCGTGAGGTATCCGATGAGATGCGCGCGTATCCCCAGTTTCATATAACTTTATCAGCTGTTCATCAGTGTTTTATTCGACGTTTAGAAAAATGTCAGAATCGCCAAGAATATTTTACTGAGATTCGCGTTAATCCTTTGTGGCATTACGATACACCATTACATACACCATTGAGTCTGTAATTTATTTTAATTATATCAATAAAGGCTTTCAATCCAAAACTGTATTGATTATTTTGATACCGATTCATGTTACCCATTCGTGTTTGACGTCATTGCAAAATATGAATCATAACAAAAATTTGTAAGGTCGCAGCTAGCTGGAATTTATAAAATAATCAATACATTAAAGAAAAAATATTTATTATTTCATTTGATAAAACAATTTTAATTTTCTTAAAAAATTATTATAAGGTAGGTAGGTAGGTATGTATAGGTTATAATTAAAATATAGCTATTGAAAAAGATAGAACAAAATATATAACGATTTCCAGTTCCATTATAATAATTAAATTAAGATAATATCGATAGTGAAAATTTGTCCACATTTTCATATCAATCGCACGCATTACACAATCATTTACACGATAAAAATGCATCATCTACTTTTTTAATAACATTATTACTATATCTATGTATATATAATGATTAAACTCTACTGATATTAACAATACTAAAGTACTATGATTTAATAGTTATAATTGTTATGTGTAATCTAATTGACCGAAAAACTGTTTTAATTGCTTGAAACTCTGTTTATTTTTACAGCAAGGAATAGATAACACGGAATGTTTTATATATACTGAATTAATTATGAAATTCATTTATATATAGGATTGGGTAATGAGAATTCCTATTATATAGGGTTCCTATCAATTCTGCCAATTTCCTGACATACTTTCCAAGTTAATCCTAATCAATAATAAATCATTCTCACACTTTGCCTCCCTCCAAGCTTAGTTAGCGTTTATCACACATTTTTAAGTGTCCATTTGAGTTTAGGTATTATATTATCTGTATAATGGTTATAGTAACCCTCAACTGGGTTGAATGTTTGAAATCAGCATTCCAATGATTTATGTGCACAATATAAGCGGAACATCCTACATATAGTGCAGTTGATGCTATAATAGATAATGTTTTTGGCTGATATTAATTTCATGTATCTTGATTGTACTCTTTTCGTTGCAAACCGAAACATTTAATAATTAATTAATCATTTAGAAGTGTCTGTAAACTTGCTGAACTAATTATTTCTAATTGGCAAGGATGTAGAAATATACATCAGGCAACATAAAAATTATAATCAGATGTTTCAATCGTGATTGGATTTGAGTGGTACGCTGAACTCGTGGTTATAGAGATGAACTTTTCATTGAATACAAGTGAGGCTAGGAAGCACTACAAATGTTGTAATTTATTTATCTGCCTAGAATTTACCTCTCAGTAATGCAAATCTCACGAATTCCAATGTGTTTAAATATAGCACGATGTGTCGCTCCATTTTCTTAAATCAATGGACAATTTTAAAAGTACATAAAGTGTAACAGTCCAATGTAATATTCAACAAATTTTCTTTCTAATTATTTGTCTCATTTTTCAATGTTTCAATGTAAAGTAAATGTTATTGAATTTAAATAAATAATAAATCTATGTATTTAACTTTTACATATATTGTAAATTCCAGATTCATAATCCAGAAAAGCATAATATTGGGAGATTAATATCTTTTTTTCTTAATTAAATTGCTGCGCTAACCTGCATACCTATATACTATTGATATAAAACTGATTCAGGGTTCAGGGTATGTCAAAAGCATATTCCAACTGACTATCGCTATGTTTCTTTTTGCTTTTAAACTTTTCAAACTTGATTCATAAATAAAAATTAAAACTCGAATATTTCAAAAGAGATATGAATCTTTTATGATGTTGTCGGTTTTTTAAGAAATTAACTATTTATATTTTTGCAGTTAAATATTTACTATTAGAACATTATTTTTGGTGTTATATATAATAAAAAATTTTCAGTAATTACTATACCTTTTGTTTCACTATTTATATACCACTGTTATACTCCCTGCAGAAACAACAGAATTGATGCCTTTGTCTATGACATGGAGTCTTTGCAGTTCATTAAGTGCATGTACCTGAAGAATAAATTCGAAATAGTGGGCAAGCCGTTCGCGCAAGTGTCCTACACCGTGGCCATCAGTAAAAGTCTGAAGAATTATGGCAAGACTATTGCTGATCTTCTCTCAGAAATAATTGCTAAGGAGGGTTTCGAAAAGTACATGGAACAAAAGGTCAAATTATGGACTCGGGACGTTACCGGCACTGTGCAAAATTCAGTTGTTGTAAGTTTTTTAAAGTAACCTCATTAATGGATCTATTAATCAAAATCGCTTTTTCATAGTATTAAAAAACGTTTTTTAATTAATAATAAAAAATTAGATTCATACAATTGCAAACTATATCAAAAGCTATATTATTTTAAAAATTCTGAAATATTTATTAAAATACGTCTTCATAAAATCATATATAATTTTTTACGATAAATAAATTTTTGTATTATCATTACTTAAATATAATCGAATTCTGCAACATTAAAAGCATTAAAAATAAGTTTTCTTTCATTTCAATTCTGAATACACATTTTGTAAGTAAGAGTTGCTATCAATGTATTCGTACTGACATAAAAGCAGTTCCCAAAATGTAGCCAGATTTTGTCGCTAGGTGGAGAAAGATTTCTTCACATTATTTATTTATGCAAGCATATAGTTTGCAACGGTCTACTTGAGATTAATTAAATCGATAAAAGAATAAAAAGTTTTTGTATATTCTTCCCTTGTAGTGTGGACTTGAGATTTTCAAGTTAAATAATTTCCAATCCACTCAAATGAATTATACTTTTAGTATCCATCCACTCTCTGATTCCAATCGGAATTTCAGAATAGCAGCTAAATGTTAAAGTATTTTTACACCCTGACCATTGATTGTATCGAATTATTCATATAAAAGCGTTTTATGATCTGCTGTTTGTATTATTTTATGATATAGACTAAGTAAAGTTATTTTTTAAAAGCTGAAATATGAATTTCAAAAGGATAACGGTCCGTAAGCATTTTGTGAAAAATAATAAGTTTATGAACAAATAAAAGTCGTATGTTTTCTGTTAAATACAATAAAAAAATACACTTTAAAAAACAGAATATTCTATGGATGCATTACCAACATATTCCAATATTTCAAATTGAATAATCGCCCATATATATGTATGAGCAGAATTTGTTATCACAAGTCGAACATGAAAATGGAAACAGGGATTTTGCTACAATGTATTTTTCAAATAATTTTATATTTTCCTATAGTAATAATAATTTTATGAATGCCACTGTATTATTTTTTTAATTTTTGCTATATGAAATATGTATAATGTAAGTTTTATGCTTCGCATAATTTTTTGAATTATCCATATATTCTGTTTAGTTGGCGATTGAAATGATAATTGAATTGAGAATATGTTTTCATATTAAATTAAAAATTAATATTGTAAAATGATTGTTTAATAATTAATGAGACTAATTAAAAAAACAGTTATTATTTAAATTTACCGTAAAATAATTTGTAATTTGCATATTTCAATATTTTAACATGGAACATACTGAAATTGTGTCTAAAACTCTGCATAAAAATATTTATTATCTCAAACGCGAAATATGTTCAATCAAATTTAAAATCTGTTGCATTCCTATATGCACTCTGTGCCATCGCCGTATTACAATTAGTCAATTTATAGAGAGTTATAAACACGTGACACCCCGTATTCAGATAAACTCAGAAAAGCCGGAATAAACAGATGTGAATAATTGCTTTACTGGAAACCTTTCTGTTTTTCAAGTGAGAATCAGAAAAACTGCTTCTTTTTCTTCTACTTTTTTTTAGATTTCTTTAAAAACTATTTAAAAAGAAAAGATAAAATTGACTAGTTGACCGACCAGTGGAAAATCGTCGTGAGTCTTGGCGGTTTTAGGGCTTCGTGCATACAAATGGAGAAAGGAGAGGTGAATGCTGCCAGCAAATTGGGAGTTAGGTTTCGTTGGGCTATGAAGCGAAGAGGACAGTTCGAGTGGAGTTTGATGGGAGAGAAATGGGACTCTCTTACCATGGCAGTGTCCGTATTCCCAATTGGCCTCTGGGGATATTGTAATTTGATGGGAGATCTGGGACAGTGTCTAGGAGGGGAAAGAGAGAGGAAGAGAGAAAGCGGACAGCAGATATCTGTTTGCTTGAATTGTGTTTCTCTTGGTGTTTTCTGGAGTATCAAAAGCCGGTGTCCTGGGATTATCTGTTCCTCTGTTTTACTTAAGATAGATATATTTATATGTATGTTTTAGAAGCTATGCCGAGGTCATTCGGAGAAATCAAATTAAGTGCGACTAATGCATAGATTTTTTTAAATAAAACAATGAGAACAGGTCTAAACTAATATTCTCAGGAAATTATTATAGTTTTAACGCCTCAAACAAAGTTGTTCTTACTTTCGATTACATATTGTCTAAATTATTAAATCGCCTAAGTCGCTTGGTAAAATATAAATAGCCCAAATTGTCACATGAATACACACATGCATATTTAAACTGTAGTGAATTTTACAGTTTAGTTAGTCAAACTTATTATAAGTAGACTATACACTGTGAACCGACGTATACTTCTTCGAAGACTAAAAAACATCTTGTTTGCTTAACAGAAATAAATGTATTCCTCAAAGATAATTTCCAGAATTAAAATTATTAAAAATAAATGTTTACTTTTTCCAGCTGATAGTAATTAAATAGTAAAAATTACCACATCTTGTGCATATATAATTATTGTATATTGTTATAAATTTATTGTTATATCAAATTGGTGAAAGTTATTGTTGATGAAATAAAATGTAAGGTTTAAAGTGATGATTTATTTGTAATAATTATAAGATAAATAATAAATATATTTTTAAAATAGTGAAAAAATATTTATTTATATTTACAAAATTTAAACTCAAATATTTTAAATAAAATCATTTACAATCAGGAAATTAGAGGCATATTATTTTACTTATATAACTTATATTATATATTTACTTATTTACTTTATTACTATTCATATACTATTAAAAATGCATTTTTTATATTTGTATAATTTTTTTATTGTTTAGTCTGTTAAATATATATAATACAAAGGAAAAATTATCTTTTCTAAAGGATTATTGTTATAAGCAATGTGATCTTTTTGTGAACAACAATTTTTATCAAACAAGTTTAACAACTAAGACGGTTAGTTGCAATATATTAATTAATTTATAATTTTTAAAATATATATTAAATTTATATAATTTGTAATTCTTTATATAACTATTAATGGATTTCACTAATCAGAAAAAATTGTATTCGTCATTTACAATTTCACAGTTAAACACAATTTAATCTTTAACTCAATTTAAAGAATTTACAATTGAACATAATTATGCAAATGACATCAGCCATTAATTTATCAACATTAAATAAATTCTGATTTAAATTAAATTTTAAAATTAAATAAACTTTGTTTACATAGATCAATTGGTGACAGATATTGCACTGAACTCGAGTCCTGGATATAGATAGGTTTGATTGCCTGACATGTGGAAAAAGCAAAATGACTGCTTCCAGAGAGGAGATTAAATAAACAATTTCCTGAAACGGTTTCTAGAAACGAATTTGATGACGATTATTTGAGCAAGAGATTTTCTACTCTAGTTAATACCCGTGTGTTTAATCAATTAAATAGTTGTAATAAAATTAGCTTGTATTTCTGTTGGAACGAATTGATTAATAGGTGGATAAACTCAGGAAATGAACGATGTTGAACAATTTTTTAGCTTGAAACAACAGGTCGGATTTAAATTGTAAAGAAAACAATTGATGAAAAGCTCGCACAACAGTTTTAATAACTAATAATCAATTCACAATTAAATGTATTTTTAATAAAATTCTGGATGTTTTGATGTCATTTTGACCTTATTTAGGTCGAATTCTCTTTAATTGAATCTTGTGTGACAGATTCGATAATAAATAGTATTCACAATCGAATTAGTAACAGATTATCGATTAATTAAATAGATTTTATGATTCTAATTAATAAATGTTTCATAAATCAATAAAGAGAAAATTTAATATTTTTACCTTTTTTATTTACATTTCATCCGTCAAAATATAATAATTTTCAGTTTATTTATTTTGAATAAAGCGTATGAATCGGATATCAATACATTTTGTTTGGAAGAATTATATGAAGCGTAAACAAAAGTTCGTTTTGTTTTATAAGTCTTTATATCGATTGATTGTATATATACAGACATTTAATTTTCTCTACTATTCAATATTTCTGTTTTCAATATTTCATGGGAATGAATTAAATAAAATTATTGTTTCAAAATGCAAAAAAACATCCAAAATATTTCCATGATTGATTGTAAGTTTTTGATTGATCCGTAAATAATAAGCTAAAAAGAAAGACTAATAGTCTAATTGGGGAATACTTTATCAAAGTAGTGTTACGTAATATAGATAGCAGTACATTTAAATGATTCAAATAATGCAAGTTACAATAATACAAAGCTTTGATTTTCTGGTTAAAAATCTTTATAATTTATCACATGATTTTACTAAAACTTATAAGTCTATTAATTTTCACTGGATTTTAATATATTATAACGGCATTATAACCGGCATCTGTGTGGGACCAGGTGAATATCCAAACTTAATATCCATGTCACTTGATCTAATCTGGAAGTGATGATTTTATTGGTATACTCGAAAGCAAATTGTAAAAATACAACAAAAATACATTATAAGAGTCTAATAAATCGGAAATAAAACCAATAATTATCTTATCTATTTTCTCTACAAAAAAGAAGCGTCGTTTTTAGAACTTGCTAATGAATACAAATATCAAAACTGTATTCTATAAAAATGAGTTTATTTTATCAATAAGTTCACTATGAAAGTAATTCTAAATAATACAAATTATATACGTGTGGATTGTTATTAAGGTATAATAATTTCAATTAATATTTGATATGTGCGATTTATACAATTTCATTTTAATTTAAATTTCAAAAATATAATACATAATTCAAAGAAGAATGTTTTTAGTTTCAATTGTAGATATTTTTATACGTAGAGGAACATTCGTAGAAACAAACTAAATATACATCCGGTATTATTTTAAACAATATTTTTCCAGTCGAAAGTAATATTTCAACCAAGCATCGGATGTCTCTTAACTATTTTTAGCGAAATTGTTTTGTCATATTATTTGTACATCGTGAAATAGGTCTCTTTGAAAATAGAAAACATATCTTTTTATGCATCTATATACCAATAAAATCCAGCAGTTTTTATATCTGCCTTGAAATTAATAACATTTGTAGATAAAGAAACCATTGCAACTTAAATATATCGCAATAAATTGACCTTTTGAAATACGGACAATACATTCCAAAGATATAAATATAATTATATACGTTGCATTTTAAATTATCAGTCTATAGTCAGCTGCTTCCTGGAATAACTTGTTTAATCTATTCTCCTATAATTTGTCTTCTGGCGTTTCCATACTCGTACAAACCTCTTCCGCGAATATTATATAGCTCCTGTACTCAATATAATATAATATAAAATAATATTATATTATTTGGCTACTTTGCTGGTGGCAATTTCAACACTCGCCACATGATGAAAGTTGGTGAAACGAGTGGACGGGAAACGGGAATAAGGAGGGTATAAATCAATACGGGACCCGCTGTTCTCGACTTCTAATTGCATGCTTGACATGTGTTCGAGGCAAGTGGTAGACGAGTTTTCTTCGATTATTTCATTTCTTCGAATCTAAAATTGAACCCTCATTCTAAGACTATCATGCTGGGAGTTTTAGCCCCACATTGAACAACCCAGATGGTTGTGTAGCTCAAACTTTTGGAGGTGGAATTTGAGTCTGGGTTGTGTATTTCGATTTTTTGACTCTAATTAAGCCCCAGAATTGATCAGTAATGGTACACCAACTGGACAATAATTCTAAAAAAGTATTGATCTAGTCCATTTTTAGAGTTTAAATGCTTTGATGAACTTTTGTTTCTTTGTTATGAAATATTTAAAATCTATTTAGGTATATTGTTAATGAATGAAGTTATAAAAATAAATGTAATCATTTTTTCAATACTAAGAGTATACTGGAAACACACATTACAATGATTGAATCAAAAATTATTTATTTTGAAACATTTTAAGTAATTGTTTCAGTACTTAGTATATAATTTTTATACAAATTGAAAATGCAATATAACTCTTATTCTATAATATATCCTAGCGTTTAAGAAAAAAATATATTTCTTTTTTTCTTTTTTGAGTTGTTTGTATTAAAAATTCATTACTAATTAGGACACATTTTCCATTTTAACGCTATTTCTATCATATTAATCAGAAAAGTAATTTTAAACGTTTAATTTCATAATATTAAATATTAATTTCTAATTCCTTTTATTAACTGCCAATCATCGTTCACTGTGACAAATGAGGCTCTATTTGAGTAAACTAAGAATTATTTTTGTTGTTCTGTAAGGAAAAATATGCGTATATGATTTTCCTCCATTTTTTCACTGATATGTATTACTAAATAAATTGATGTCAATATTATTTGAGACACATTCCATTACAGATACTTAATTTTTATAGTTTAAATTGTCATCAAATATGCTTCTATATTTAAAGAGAAAGTATTACGATAACGTTTGTAAGATGATTATTATAAGTATTTTTTATTTAATTAAGCACTACTGCTCTAATATTGATAAATAATATTTAACATATTTTTTTGCGGAAGATTAACTTCATAAGGAAAGTAGCTAGTTTTTTGGACAGGAATTTGTTAAACCTAAAACTATCATGAAGACAAAAGTATTCAGATAGATTGAATTATTTTGAATAGGAGGTAAAATTATGTTTTTGTTAGAATCTAAAAAAATATATTTAGCTGCATAAATGTATCTAAACGTATGATATGTACGTACCTCTCATATCTAATATTGTTAAATTATTTTAATTCAGCACACTAAATTGTTTTTATGATGTCTTCAAATGCGATTAACGTTTAACTTTTTAGTTAACAATTAATTGTTAATTAAAAATATATGTTTAACTGCTCATATATTAGAATATTTTTTAACTGGCTTGATAAAATGCAAATAATTTGTCGAAAATGATATGATTTCAGTTACAAATGGACTTTTTCAAGGAAAGATTCCCGTATACTATAACCTCAGTTAAATCACTCGTAATAGAAAATATCAATTCTTGTTATATTTCTTTGAGGCAAGATAGTAATATGAGATTTTATTTTGCGAGATCCCATAATATCCAATATAATTAAATGTCATTTTACCTTTTATTCGAAGTAACTTGTAGAATTGGGTCAGATTCTGTATCTTATCATGAAAAATCAATAAAAAGCATTTCGGTTATTTTTATGAATTTCGTTTTTATAGGATAAGTTATAATAAATATTTGTATTAATAAAAACTGCTTCAACTTTTAATGGGAGTATTTAATTTTAACGTTATCCCATTTGTAATTTCCCTTAAGTAAAAAGAAGATATGAAAGATTCAATGCAAGAGAAATACAATTTATAAAATTATTGGATGGAAAACTCAACTAACAATTATTGTAATTGTTATCATTATATTGAAATGTAATCTTTTATAAATTAATCAAGCAATAAAATTCCCCATTCCAATTCATTCTAAATTGCAATTAATTAATTAAATATTGTAATATTATTAAATTGTGAATTTAATTTTCGAGCGGGACAGCATCAAAGCATTCCCAATAATATTCATTTAATAATTTTCTCTTAAGTCATAGTTTGTTTTATTTTTCTTTAAGCATCATCCACAATTTCTAAAACTTGTTCAGAAACTTGACGAAGATAGGTAATGAGAAAAGTTCCAATTGTATGCTCTAAACTTATTTAAGTGGTAGTGTTGTTGCATTATGTGAGAAAAGCAAATATATGTGAACGTTTAGTCTGGAAAGAATCATTAAATATTTAAAAGATACTGTGTATTTGAAGCAAATGCAAATTAATTTTTCCCTTATGGTAGGAATTAAATTTTTTTAATCAACTTAGTGACATTCAAAAGATTTTAATTTAATAACACAACAATTCGATATTAATTTGGATTATTTAATTTTAAAAATGGTAAAACTACTAAGCCGTGATTTATTAAGTTTAAAATTTTGACAGAAATTTAATTATCGAAGGTGTTTTATCCAAATTAATATTTGATTAAAATTTAAATCTTCATAACGGTTTAATAAAAGAAAAGAAAATTATAATTTTAGGATTCCAGCTTGATGGAAAATATATATGCAAAACGTTATTAACTTTTTACTGATTTTCAAAAAGTGAAAAATCTAATCGCTTCGAATAGATCTCCAATTTAAATATTTAATCTACTCAAATCTGACTGTTAGAGTAACTTCAAATATAATTAATGAACACTTGCAATAAGCATTAGTTTAATTTATCCTTCAAATCAAGTTACTTCTCCTATAGTACAACAAGTTTATATATTTGTCAAATAATTAAATATTCTTACTATTATGAATGAGATCATATCGAAAGAATCTGAATTTGCAAACTATATAGTTATAAACTATGTTTTAAAAATATATAATATTGCTTTTATCAAGATTTTTTGCTTTTAATAAAATTAATTATAATTTAGTGGAAGTATTTAAAATGGCTACAGTTTTCAGCAGAATTTTATGTACTCTCAATATATACAAATCTTTTTAATCAAATTAAATTAACTTAAATTGTGACCTATATTTGCTAGAATAATTCATTCCAACACATAGGCATATATCTCAGAAGACGAAGTAAAACTCGATTTATTCAGCTTAATTTTTCGCCTTTCTTTAACTTCTGTTCCGCCTCAACCCCTCCCCTCACCTCACTCTTTTTCCAAAAACACAAACAACGGATCTGTATATATAGAAAACTTTCCTAGTATAAATACGGCCTCTTCCTTATACTTTTGATCTATGCTTACTATTCATCGCCTGGCTAAAAGAAGGAAGCATATTTGCCTTTTGTTCGTTTTCTTATTTATGCTGCCTAGTGAAGGTAACCCAGCAAGACATTGATTGCAACGGGCTGAAGTATGGGGAACATAAGCTCTTATAATGATCTTTATTTGTGGCATATCAGAGGTTTTACAACTTGCTTCATTCCGATTTTTACTTGCGAAGATACAATCGGGGATCAATATGAATTATTGGTATAGCTGGCGTTATTCTAAGTTGATTCCACAAATAATGATGTAACTATATTTGAAGACATGTCGTAATATACAACTTTCTTGTGGAAATAATCAAATAGAATTAATTAATCCACAAGTGAAATAAGCACAAAGATATAACTAGCCAAGCAAGAATTGAAAAATTATAAATAAATTATAAAATTAAATTGTTTTTAAATAACCATCTAGTTTTGTTAAATGAAAATATCCATAGGAAACATTCATATGACCCTTCTTAAATGCTTTACCAACTTGGAGATTTTCGTCCATAAAAAAGACAGATTTACAAATATCTACTAATTATTATCATCAGTATACAATATGCAGAATATCAGACTAAATTATAGATATATAAGCAGTATCCATTTTATATTTGCAGAAAGACTGTCAAATATATAGTTTATAGTTTTACTTGTTTAGTATTTTTGATAACATATATTTTTCGTATGGATAATTTTGAAATAATTGTTCTCCAATTTTGTCACACGAAAATATTTGCCGATATCCAAAAAATATAATTCTGTTTCAACATAACTAACAGATACAGCTAAATATTTTCATTAAAATTTAGCTATTAATTTTATAAATATGATCACAGCTATTTCGAATAAGGTCAACTAATTGTTAAAAGCATTAATTATTAACAATAATTTAAAAAGCTATACCTTTAAATTTATTTCAATCTTTTGCAATAATTTTAACCTTAATTGTTTATTCTGAAAAAATCAAACTCGTCCAAGCATAAATTATTCTTCAAAATGAAGCATTCATAAACCAGTATTTTTTATATAATAGAAAATCATTTAATAATAAAAATATATTTTCATCGTATTTTTCAAAATAAATTACAATAATTTTTAAATTAATTTATACATATATATACATAGCATTTATAGTGACAATGAAATATAGTAATACAATTGAGAAATGAGATATGCAATATTATATGAGAACGCATTGAACACAAGTCAAAACACTGAAATATAATCACTTAATGGCATCTGTTACAGATTGTTTAAATGAATAAAATTATACCAGGAAAATACTATAATAATGGTAGTATGTATTATACCCTTAGGGGCGTAGACAACATTTTGGAAAAGGGGACGGATATATACTACCTTGGGCACATGGCTAGCGAGAAGCGAGCCTCTAAATGCCGCGGTTAAAACTTTTGGGATCATTAATCGTTACAGTGTAGTAGAAAGCTTATTATAGAGAGTAAAATAGCGCAATTAAAATTTTCCAAACACATCAGTTAAAGTATCGATATGAAATAATTAATACTTTGGCTTTAATTTCATCGGAGCGAATGAAACGTTATAAAGCAAAGAAATGAAAGGATTTTTTTTGCATTTTGAATTTAATGCTTTATTTTTTTAAAATTCTTCACTTTAAAAACTGGCAATTCATTTAAAATGGGTCGTTCGCACTTAACAACCCCCCCCCCTCCCCTGTGTGCGCTCCTGAACCTCAATATATTAAATTTACAAGTCATACATGAAATCGTTCTTTTATGCAGTAAAATTAAATAAGTATATATTTATTTTAAAATAAAATTTTTTCTATAATTTGATAAATTCATTTTTTTAAATAAGTAAAATTTTGTAGTAAACTTTAGTGTATGCATTATTGTCATTATTTAATTTGTTTAAATTCATTATATTTAGATAATTGAATTGAAAAACAATTCTAATTTCATAGACAAAGTGAAGTATTGATCATTTTACTATGATTACATTTAATGTGGAATACGTTCCTTCTTTTTCGAAAGTGCTCATAAAAAACCTCTTTTACAATTAGTGGAAATTTCCCCAATATTAATTAGGCCTTTTAGTATCTTTTAACTCTAAATTATACGACTTGTCAAATTACAAAAATATATTCAAATTTGATTTTTATGTTTGTACACATATACCTATAACTATTTAGCTAACTGTAGATAATGCGTAAGTAATTAAAAGAGAACTCAATCTTGCAAATAGAAGTTAATTAATCTAATTTAGTCACTATAAATATTGTGTTTATATACTAGCAGCATCTTCAAGGGGGTAAAAACTGTTAAACCTAAACCTATCTAACAATACGAATTACATATTATAAACTGTGAACAAGTATTTCAATAAAATTTTTATGGATAATAATATAAATTATTGGTTGAAATAAAATGAGTTAATTAGATAATTTTTCATAAAAAATGTTGCCTAAAAACAACATTAGCAACGAAAGGTAAGTTAAAACAGTTAAAATAAATAATTTATACAAAATGCTTTTGGTAATTATAAAATTCTTTTTGAAATAAAATTAAAATTGATGAAAATTGTAACACAAAATTTAATTTGATAGTTATTTTAATTTGCATTATTTCAAAATTTATATTGGAAAAATTTATTAAATAAAATACCCACTGATTTCTATATTTTTTATCAAATTTTTTATTTCTATTCTAATATGTAAGCCACTATGTAGCCTTCAAAATATGTATTTTTATTCACCACTATAGAGTGAGAAACGTTTAAATATATCGTTCAAATGTGTTATTATGGTTTCCGTTTATCATAAATATATAAATAAATTGATTTGATTATTTCTTTCATAATGTTGCCCGTACGTACATCTCAAGTGTGCTGCATTTATATGTTGTGTCATAACAATGTCCCAGCTTGAAGAATAGGGACGTCTATTTTCCTTTTATTTTAATTTGAATAAAATTTTCTATAAAGAATTACCGACGCTGGTTTTTAGATAAGATCTTCTAAACTCAAAACTTTTGTTTAAATTTCTTTTAGTTTAGTTTGCTTAATATACGATTTTATAAACGTCTTATTCTGTAGTGCTTTTAAAATAAATTTTACAGTAATTATATTTATAAATACATTTTGAAGACTTGCCACGTATTTTATAGTTTAGTTATATATTTGTGAATTTGCTTATGTAATTTAAATATTATTTAAAATTTATTTATAACCAAAGATAACATTTTGAAATAATAATTAAAATTTTTATTTCCTTTAGAAAACTTGATTAAGTCAAACACCGTTTATTTAGGATTTATGTTAGAATTGTTATAAATACATTGAGCAATCGCTTTATAATTTCATGTTTAGTGTAAAAATATATAATTTATATTTCTTAAAACGGCCTTTTTGAGATTGTATCATTTAAAGGTATAATATTTCAGTTAAGTTATAATTAATATGGTAATTAAATAGTTGTGCTATAATTTGATTAATAAAACTGATAAACTATTATCGTTTCTGCATAAAAAATTTTTTGGTGACTTGTTGCGACTAAATTTTTTAATAATTCAGTACATTAAAAAGTGTGTCAGAGAGTAGTGTTACACATAATAAAAATACAATTCTGAATAAATTATTAATAAAAACACTCTCTGAAATTATTTACACCAGAACAACTCAACGATACAACATTAAAGTGAAATTATTTTTCTGGACTAGGTAGTCCAGAAGATCTAAAGCAAAAGAATTTAAAAAAACACCAAAATTATTTATAGTTCTTTTTAATTTTTAGTAACCACAGTTTAATTAAAACTTGTTGGTATGATTGTTATATAAATGTAGCGGTCTCATTTAAACTTGCATTTGTTATAACGGGTCAACTTATAAAACCAATTGATATTATTACAAATTTTTAATTGCATAACCAATGAGGGGGTGCAGCGACAGGAGCCATATTTACAGATGAAAGATCCTGTCATTAAAAAGCCATGCAGACGGTGTAAACCGAACCATTTATGGAAGTTCTGTGTAAATCTTTGTGTACACTCTCCGAGCTCTGTGCAAGCGGGGAGATGAAGATTTCTAAGAACGATCATACCGCGGTTTTGTGTCAAACGGTTCCAGTGTTTACTTCTTGGTTCTACTGTTGTTTATACAGTCCCTAAATTCTGGTCAATTATTGATATGAAGAAGTGTATAGACAGACCAGTCACTAACATATAAAATGTTGATCCAAATAGATGGGACTTGTTTAGTAAAAACGCTTTTCTTGTCAAAGTCACTTACTTTTGCGACAGATGACGCAAAGATGTGATAGCTTGTTAGCATTTTTAAGTGGTTAATAAATTTAGTAAATGTTTATTCTCTAATAAATGTGATCATTAAAAAATATTAAACAACTTTTACACTGAAAAATTAGTTTCGTAATTGATTTGTATAATAGCGTCTTTATTTTATAAAACAAAAATATTGTAAATAATAAATTAACCGATTATAAAATCTGGATTTTACAATACCGTCGGTAAACAGTTAAATGTATGCCTTTTCGAAAGATAATTGTATTAACTTTAAATGCTATTGTCTTAAATACACTGAAGTATTAATATTTTTTTTTTAAATTTAAGCTATTCTTGAAAAGTGGAACTCATTTGATACAAATTCTAAAAATAATATAAACCATTAAAATACAACAAAAAATGTTTATTTTTAAGAAATCCTACCGGTTAAAGACAGAAAACTTTGCTGGACCCCTGTTGCTTCTCTGTTCCGGGATAATCCTAGCTCTGCTCACTCTGTGTTGTGAGGGCATTGTGTACAAGTTGGTTCTTCCTTGTCTGCGAAAAATCAATTCCAAGGAATGGGCTTTGCCAGTTAGTCAGGTAAGGACGATTTATTCCAAAGTTTTAATGCAATTGATTTTTTTAATCATATACTTTATAATTGAATTCACAACAAATAACTCTGACTATATGATAATCAATTTGATTGTTTGCAATTACCTAAGATGTGTATAAATTGATTTTATTTAATACAAAATTTTGACATGTACTAATCATGCAAATGGAGAACTTCTACTCCCTTAGGCTAGCTTTATTTTAGAAAAAGAGACACTCAACTCAATTATTCCAAATGTAGTTTCCGGATTAATGAGTTTAAAAGTTACACAAATGAGGACAGAAAGAATAGAAATATTAATCAGAATGCATATATATAAGTTTATATGTTTATATATATATAGGCTTACTGATCATCTTCAATAATTGCGCCATAATTAAACAATTTAAAAATTTGTATGATTTTATGATTTTTATTCATCATATATTATTTATTTATATATATATATATATGTTAGTTTATTATTATAAAATTACTTTAATTAATCAAATTTATTGTTTAAACCAACCAATTTTCAAATTATTAGTGGTTTATTATTACTAATTAAATCAACTTCTTATTCGCATTCAATCTTAAAAAGTATTCTAATATTGATTTATCTCTTACATATTAGTTTTCAATGTGAATACTTATATAAATAATTCTAACTAATTATTTCATAGCTACTATAGGATGAATATTTTTCTAAACATTTGGTGAGTTCTACTGTTAATTGAAATAGGATATTTAAAGATCATCGAATTTTGGAAACATTTAATATCTTAAATAAAAAAAATCTTAAATAAAAATCCGAAATTCATGATTGTAAAATAAACCTTGAACTCAAAAACACAGTAAAATAATTAAATACCATTATTTCTATTTTCAAAAATGTTGGTTAACATAATTACCCATCCCATTTATTTGATAAAATAGGTGACCAAATTCTAATTTGAGAAATATCAATTTAAAATTAAATTAAATTAAACGTTCAATGGAATCATTTTTACATTTTTAAAATCATCTAAGTGGCTTTAAAACTGGCTTTAAAACATTTTTCTCGTGTTTTTAAACATTTTTAATTTAATGAATATCTTTTGTTATCTTGAAGTTTACATTATTTTCCATATTATCATGAATGATTTTCTGATTAAAATGTAACTAGTATATGGGATATGAAGAACATTTAGAATGCAAGTCTTATTAAAATATAATTTTTAATAACAGCCATATTATGATAAAAGTAAGTAATAGAAGTCTGCTGTTATCCGGTATACGCTGTAAATGTCTATATAGGTACGATAGAATACAATTAAGTTATTTTATACATTTAATACATCGCCCATATTTAAATTTGATAAATAAATCGTTTTGTATATTTTATTATAGACTATGTTCCAAATTAAAGTATTCAAAAAACTAAGAATCCATTAAGTGGTTTCTAAATTACAATTCATAATAAATATTTAAATTTGTCTTTACTAAAGAATATAAGTTTTCTTTATGAATAAAATCAATGTATCTCCAAATATATTTAAACAATTAAAAGGTAGAATAAATTATTTATAACTTTTCTATTAACATTTGCAATAAGGACGAAAATGTCTTACAAAGCAAAACGATTCCATTTAACTTGTTTCATTTCACTTAAATTAAAATAACTTTATCCTGAATAACAGATTTAAAAATTGCTTTTAACTTTTTAACCGTTGGAAAACATTTCCTCGTTTCTTTTCCTAGCTGAGGCTCCGTCCACCACACTTTTAATACTCGCAAATGAGACTAAATCAGATAACACCGTCATTTAAAGGGTGAAAATATAAACTTATTGATGAAGGGAGAAATATATTATTTAATAGGTAACTAAGCAACAGAAAATAAGTTGTGAGAAATAATAAGTAATATGACGTGTAGGTTGGCTTCGTGATCTTTCAACAAAGTAGACAAAAGAAGCAGTTGAGCCATGAGCCTTATACCGAAAAAAGTTTTATTGGGGTAAAGTATATTTACATTTAAATAATATTCTCATTAAAATGCTGTTATCAACACGGTACTTGAGATTCTTAATAATCTTATTCCAAACTTAATTGAAATTTCAATTGCAATAAATCGGTAAATGTTTTTTTTATATTTATTTATATTGAATATTTAAATGATATGTTTTATGTATATAAATAATTTTTATTAGTTTAAAAAAATGAGCTTAGTTTAGGATATTAGAGAAATGCATATTAAACGATGATTGGTTTCATTTAGCATTCAATAAAAATATTAAATAAAATTTTACGTTCATTGGCGATATTTCTGAATATAATTTAGTATCTTGATATTTTTTTAGAAGAAATATGTGATAAATTAATATAATATTATTTATTCTCTTGGTAAAAGTATAAATGATAAATTAAAATAATAAAAAAACAAGATTTAATCAGTTCAAAATTGATTATGCTGTATTTATTAATTATTAGAAATTCTTGGTCATAAATTCGTAATACAATTAAATATAATAAATATCCAATTTTACAACCCAAAAACAAATCCTTTTTATATGCAATAAACTTAACGAAAAGTGCACAGCTGAGAACATCAAGTCTACAATTAAATCTATTTATCGGTTTTATTTATATCTGCATTCATTTATTATATTACATATATCTATTTATATACATCACCAGTTAAAACACATTCTCATTTCTTTTTGCAAGGATTGCTGCAAAAATATCTCAAGCGAGGGAAGTATAATTTATAGGTTTTTCATTATCCACCAGATCACGACTAGAATTTAGTGAATCGAAAGTCATTTTTGTGAGAAATCGCTCCCCTCCCTCCACCTATAAATATATTATCTTTCAAAGACAGAGTCTTAGATACTGACAGAAGATCTGGGGTTGTTTGAAACAATGTTTTCGAGTAATTTATTTATGCAAATAAGAAATTTGATTTTAGGTTGTGTGAATAAACCTTTTCACTTTGCTTCTTATAAATTAAATAAAATAGAATCTAAGATACCTATACATTAAATATAGGATACCCCAACAAAATATATAAAGACTATTTGTTGATCTGTGCCACGCCATTAGCAATACAAATATAAACTGGCTACCGGCTTTTATAATGTAAGATAAAAAAATATGTTGTAGTTTCTAACATGAAAGTCGTAATGCAGTTATCCTCTGTAAATAGTTTAATTTAAGGGGGCAATTTATCTTTAAATTATTATTTGAATAATCATTAAAAGTTTGTATCTATCTGACATTAATCTGACAATATACTTTTTCAGGACACAATCAGTTTCAAATAAATTATAGGCTTTTAATATATTTTAAAAATTGTTCTATAGATTTTTAGATTTTCGTATCTATGTCACCATATCGTCATTAATGCATATGTGTAAAAGAGTACGACATATTGACGTTACTAAATTTTTTTTGACATTATAAGTAAAAATAATTATTTGAATCAGTCATAAATGAAATTTAAAAAAATTAGCTATGTGAACAATGTATAATCATTTTCACCGTTTACTAGATTCTTGTTCTTACTTTATGATCTTTTATAATCTTTTTTTTATTAGCGACTATTTCGCCATCTCCATGCAGAACCAAATTACAATAAATATACTTTCACTGAACGACACATTGCCAGTTGTGAAATGCCTGTGGCCGAACGGTAAGAATTTCATTTACCTAATACGGGGTGCTTGAATCAAATAAATTATTCACCCGTAAATATGGGTTTAAAAACTCACTGTAAAAGTCTTTAATAATTAAGAAAATATAAAAACAGGAATTTCGTTTATAAATTACATCATCTGAAAATTCGAGTAAAAAAGAAACACAATTCTTAATATTTTTATTTGTATGTTTAAATAATGCTTTTTAATTGAATATTTAAAATTTTAATTTTGAAGTAAACATGCAAATTTAGATCAATCAGCAACTTTTATAACATTATATAAAATTTGTAAGGTTTGAAACTGGAAATTTTTGCAAAATAGTTTGGAAAAAATTTCAGAAAAAATATATTTTTGAAATAAATCAACTAATTTGTTTATAAATAATCAATTCAGATACGTGATAGACATTATTACGGAAAATCTAATTTTCAAATGATTTTAAAATCGATTGAAACTTTGAAGAATAAAATAGTATTGAAATTATCTTTTTTAAATAGCTTAATTCTTCAATTCAAATAAAGTTTAAGAATCTATAATTGTAATTATAATCTTTAAACCTATATAAATTGTAACATAGACAATAATATTAATCCATTCATAATTCTTTCTTTTCTGGTGATTATTTCTTTACAAGGCTGTCGCATTATCGCCGCATGAGCAAACTTCTTCAAGGTCCAAGCAGCTACGTCTACTGGAAAGGAACAGCTGACCAGCCCGAGTCTTCTTCCTGCCTCATTCTCCACTCAAACTCAAACCCAACTGCCCCACAGTTTCTATCCAACTTGCAATCCGAATCGCAGTCCAATACTCCCCAAGCCGACAGGTCTAACAATTCCTCGCAAACACCATCTATGTCCGATAGCGAATTCATGGTGCCTTTAAATAATCATCGACAACAGAGCAACAATTACTGGCCCCCGTGCTACACCATCGACACTAACATCAAATCCGTTCGGAAAGATCCGGGTTGCTCCGATTACCCCACACTGCCCAACTTCCAACTTCCGTGTCTTACAACTGTTGCTAATCAGCGACAACAAAACATGTCGTCAAGGCAACCGTTACTTCAGGCAGAACACCACGAGTTGCACAACATCGCCGTTCAAACTGAGATAGAGGCGCTCGTCAATGATCGCTTAGTTCCGGTCGATACCAATATAACAATGCGAACAAACGAGTTTGAGCGGGATATGCGTGCCATGCGGGAGCAGATAGCGCAGCTCATGTATGACAAGGAGAAGTTGATCCTACGCCTGGCTGCTTACGAAGGTCGATCACGCAGTGATCTCGAAGTTGAATTGAAAAATTTGACAAGTGCTGCAACAGCTGCTTCCATGACCTCTGCCATGGGGGTTGGTGAAGTTTCCACCAATAAGGACAATGGTAGTGAGGCTGGAGCGACCACAGAAAAATTGCAAAGTTTTCTCACTTGCAAAAATTCTTGGTGAAGATATGTCAACTTTGGTGATTCATTCGTAGTTTTTTGTTAAACATTTTCCTGATACGATACTTGAAATTTAGTGGCAAAATTTAATTATAGTAAGCTCAAATTAATACTAATTATTTTGATTTTCAGTTTCGCATTAAAATCCCGTTTGTAAATTATTTTTTCTCAAATTAAATTGATGGTTTTTACTTTTTTCTGCTGAATGCTCACACAACTATTAATTGATTATCAATTTAATTATATTAATATTAATCACTTTATTGAACATCCTCGACAATCTCATGTCTCTAAATATATCAAAATATGTTAAGTAACAACTACTGACAAGTATGTATATGCTTGTTGAAAAAAGACACATTAAAATCATCAATAAACTCTTAATTTAGCAAATCTAAAAGAATGATATTTACAACGTTATAAATGCTTTAAATTGCATTCAATATTTTTGTTTTTATTTCACAAACCATATGAAAACGATATGAACATATACATATATATAAGAACACATAACTATATAAGAAAATATATTTCAAAATGACGATATTTGTTTTACAGTGTGTAGACTTAATTACAGGGAATTATTTGTCAGTTATACGGAAAATAGATGTTCAGTTTTTAGGGGCTTTACTTGAAGTGTTCATAATTGTGATGAGTTTTGTTTAATTAAAATATTCATTTTGTATACACAACGGAATAGGATTGCTATAAAACTGACCAGAAGTATTAGATATTATCTTCCATATTCTCGTCTGCTTTCATCAATGCCTGTTATTCAGATTAAAGATTTTTCTATGCTGTACAAAAAATATTTAGATGTTTGTATGGTTAACTGAAACAACTTAGGTATTTAATGTCTACCACATAACTATAATTATTACAATTGTATAATACATTTTTTTATTATTCGTTATATATAGGACTGCAGGTTTATAGAGAATTTTAAATTAAATATGATTACAATTTAAGGGTTTAAATGTTCAAATTTTACTTGCATGAAGAACAAAAATATGTGGATTTAAACTATTTTTATTATAGTTTTATATTCAATTTTGTCATGTTTTACAAAAACGTAAAAAAATGTTTTCATCAAAACCCTTTTTATATACTTATATAATATATCAACGTAAAAAGTATAGATATAATTATTTATAAAATATGTATAAGCCATTATAAAATCTTTATTCAATAAAATTGTAGTCACATCTATTCATTGACAACTATTTTTCTCATTTTTGCAACTGAACTGCCATGCAGTATGCTCTTATTTTGAACTATATGTGTGTACAGTTTTTACATTCAATCCTGGTCAGGAATAAGAAATTCCCAAAGCTGTTCATTAATCATTAAATACAACTACTTTTTTGCTATATCTATTATAATTTCCTATATCGATACATATATAGCATACTATAAGACAATAACTATAATATGATCTACATATATATATATATATACTATAAATATTCTATTATTTATAGAATACACATGAAACAATTTTCTGATTATTATTTGAACCATAAATTGCCGAAGATTTTCACGAAAGAACATCTTAATTTTCTTGTAAATATCATGTTTGTATAAGTGCCTCGATCAATACAGAAAATAAATAAAAACATTGTTTATTTCTAAAAGTTGTTTTTCGTATTTTCTCATATATTCTTAAACTGGGAATTTTTAGAACACCCTATTGTGTTCTTAGTGTTATTGGATGCGTTTTGGTGTGTTCTTAATTGCTTTTTTTTGTGTTCTTAAACGTTGAAAAATTTTACAGTGTGTGTTATACAGATACACTTTATTTATTATATGTACAGTGAGAAATACATAATTTATATCATAATTAAGTAAAATAAAAATAAAAATTCGAAAGTTGTATTTTTCAAAACAAAATTATTAGAAACATATTATTAATCAAACGAGCCAAAAGTCTACAGGCTTAATTATTTTAGATTGTAAATATTTAATTATTATAAATAGGGGATTATAATAAAATATACACTGATGATTAACATAATATATTTAAACTTTAGCATATGATTTGATATATAAAATCTTTAATTATTAAATGAAAATTGAGTTCAGTTTTATCATTAATCATTTACCGATGTTGTATACCTATGTAGCAGTAACAATATGTTACAATTTCTAACAATCATTAATTGTTTAGAATTAAATCAATATTTTAAGGCAGGAATGAAAAATTTTAAATATAAAAATAAAAATAATTTATTGATTGGGATCCCATAAAAATTGATCATCTTAAAATAAAATTTCAGAGAAAATTTTTGATGCGAGATAGTTGATATATTGATTTATTGATATTGACAGGTTAGGGTTAAGTACATTACCTATTCTGAAACACACTACTTCATTTTGTTGAATTATGTTAAAATATATTTTGAATTAATAATTTTATATTAGATCTTTGAAACGAAAAATAAATTTTACTTTTAGTTTTAAAGGTTTCATCTAATTATACATAATTATTTATAATTACAATAATTGAAATACAACTTGATTTGCGTGACTTATTTAACAATAATTACAAAATGAATTTTTATTAATAACTTCTTCTTTTTCCCGTAATATACTGATTTGAATGTATGAAATTAGTGGATTTTTAAATCATAAAGGAAAAATTAACTGTTGTCAAAATGCGCTGATCTTTTGGCAACCATATTGCGTTCCATAGTCTTTGCCACGATTTTTGTGAGACTCACTGGCCTAAACGATTCAGTATTGGCTGCCAGTTTTTTTGCCTTCATTAGAGGGCTGAAATTGGCCTTTGTCCATTCTTACAGAACATCTCGTCTGCCAGAACTGGTTCATGCATTTCAGAAGGTTGACTTTAAACTCAGGGCTTCAGTTTTTCAACATCATCGAAGATATCTCATCGGGTTCAGCCGCCGACTTAGTTCTGTCCAGTTCACTCATGGGAAAAGTTTGTTGCATTCCGGTTCGGCCGATTACAGTTCAAGATCGCTTTAATGTTTCTGTTGTCTCTTTTTCTTCGAAAAACGGAGTCTGCTTACTCCGGCATAGTGTTTCATGAAAGCCTAGGCTTTTTTCATGTCGCTCACAATCACTCTTCCCTTGTGGACCACAGTTTCATTATTGGTGGAGGCCGACTGTGTGCGCCCATGTGATGATCGATCTTTCTCAGTTTCTTCAACTATCCTGAACCATGTAAGCGATGATATTTCAAATGCTTTGCTCTGATCTGAATGACGGCAGCAAGAGTCTTCTCCATATTTTGTCACTGGTGCTGAGCGAATTGACTACTGTTGATGGTGATGGGTAGCGAGAAAATGTATATGCGGATTAACCGGGCATATGTACAAGTGAAAACAACCATGATAGAGTTCGCTGTTTAAGTCAGAAGAATCTGGTGTTGATGATCTCATCGTGAGTACGGTCACAAAAATCTCGACCAGAGGCTTGTGTCTGTTCAAGGCCTAAGCAACTGCAAGCGCCTCCATCTCGATGACCTCATAGCAAGATTCGGTACTCGACTGAAACAGAGAACTGTGAGTATAATTTCCCATCCATCTGGACATCAATCAGACATTTGCAAGGCCGGCCCTGGCTGGGGGGCTGAGGAGGGGGCGTTAGCCAACTTTAACTTTCAGACAACTTTAAAGATTTCTGTTCAATCAATGTACATGTCATTTTGTTTTGCATCTTTAATGGATTTAATTTTATCGATCATAGATAAGTAAAGGACTTCTATTCATATACATAGCTTAAAAATAAAGAAAAGACATTTTGGAAATATTATGATATGTTGTCGGGTAAACAGCATTTGGGTGGCATGATCAGTAGTCCCCCCCCCCCTCCTACCATGAATTGGGTGAGGCATGTGCATTGTTTATGGGTCAGAAAGTATCTTAATCTATTTGTGGACCAATCAGGACTTAGGCAGGTTTTTATTGATATGTCGAATATCTTCATAACTTCTTTAAGGGCTTCAATAATGGTTTGCTTTGATGACTCGAAAGCTTCATAAAGGGATTTAGACCCAAAAAGTTTGTACTTTGGGCTGAGGAATGGCTTGAATGGAGCCATAATCTGCCTAGTAAGCTGAGCATAATTGCTGACCTGGTTAACTAGTCTGAACCAGCTGCGAATATCTATTGTGGAGGTGCGCGTGGAAAATCTTTGATGACACAAAAAAACTTTGAAAGGGGCTCAATGGAAGAATCAGTGATGCGGAAGCCTTTTAACTCCACATTTCGTAAAAATTGTTATTTGTCTCAATCAGCACTATATTTGATCGACTGATCCACTGTTTTGAGAAATTCAATAAAGTGCGCCACCAATGAACATAAAAAAAACGTAACTTATAATTATTCAATAATTTCATTATATAGATAGGGAATTGATGTTGAAATTTTATTTATTTTAATTACATATTTACAACCTAGATTAAAATTCACTATTTTTTTACCTGCAAGGAACTTATAGGTGTTTTTAAACGTTAAACATGTAGCCTAATTTTATTATGGTACGTGTCTTGGTCGTTTAATTCTGACAATTTAGTCTGGCTGTGTTATATATATGGCACACATATACGTCTGGGCTTTTTCTGGCAATTCATTATTTAGTCTGTCTGCATTATGGTTCAATTAAGTCTGGGCCGTTTCTGGCTTTAAGAAATTCTGTTGTTCGCACAAATGGTCCATCATTGGTTTAATTCTGGCTGCCCGAACTGAGCCTTCGCAGGCTTCACATTTTTGATTAAATTTGAACTTTTTTATGATTATATATTTTTAAACAATTCAAACATTAAATAAATTTATTTTTGCAAGAAAAAATACATTAAACACCTTATAAATAAATATATTTAAACATTATTGTAACATATTTTCGGAAACTCTATCTCTCGACACTTAAATTGATAATTGTATTTATAAATAAACAAAAATATTATTTCAACAAATTTTAATAAAAACAAATTTAATATTCTTAACATTAAAAATTGTTTTAATTCATTTAGAATAAAGTTTTTATTTTAATAAGTAAAATATATCAATCAGATTTATTTTATATAAATAATTAAAATATTATGTTACGCATTATTGCGGTTTTATTGTATCAATTTTATAGAGGCGCGAAATATAAACTTAGAGTTATGTTGAAATGATTGCAAAGGTTTTTGAGTCTCCGAGAACTATACGAATTATTGACGGATATGAACATTTTATTGGGATAAAAGAAGTTAGACTTGCACAAAGCAATGTTCTAAAAGTAAGTTTAACATATTCAATTTTTAAAAGCCATATAAAAGAAGTTTCAGATCTTAATAGAGGCATATCCAGTTTTTAAATAGTGGGTGCATGAAAAAAAAACACCATTAATTCCCCTACCCCCATATACCTCTATAAATTTTTACGATGTAAAATTTGTTTTTGCATAATTTTAAAGTGCATAGTAAAAGTGTCTATAGTAAGTTCAAAAATTCATGTAATTTATTAATTCAAAAATATTATAATACACAAATAAATTTATATCATATTACAGTACTGGGGGTCTTTACTCAAAACCTTTGTAAGTATGAGCTTCTTACGATGAAAGATAAAATGTTCGTACAATAATGCTTAAATCGCCTTTCTCAAAACCTTCTTACGAACTTCGTAGAGTTACAAAGAATTAACACTCGTTTAAAATTTTAAATTTTGGTAAAAATGAGCAATTTTAGTAATTTAGCACACTTTGAAAGGTAATTATACATTTAACATAAACATTAGTAAATTCATGGTTAGACTTTTTGAAAAGCTTATTTTCTCTGCTATTTTAATCTATAAATGTTTATTTTTAGTGACATTGTTTAAAACCAATATACAAATGGGCTATTTATGACTTATATAATTTTTCTAACAATGTTAGGTAAGATTGTAAGATAAAAATATACCATTATATAAATTTTAGCAATTTGACCTCTTCCTTACAGTCTTCAGGGACAGAAAAGTTACTTCCCAGAACGGTTATATAAATTCAAATTTGTTAGTTAGTGTTTTTATTGTGTCCTAATTGGTTATAATTATATAGGTAAAATTGTACTATAAAATTATATTTTACTAAAATTGAAATATCTTTTTATTATAAAAAAGGGAATATATTATAAACCTAAGTATAGGTATATTGTACTTTCACATAATTATTATAGGTTTGTTTGCTATTTATTGGAATTTGTATTCTCATTGTCTGCTAAATGACAATTTTATCAACAAATATAATATTCTCGAATGTCAATAACGATAAGTTATATATATAGAGATTAGGTAAATTCAAGTTATAGGTACAATTTAGATTTTTTTAATATAAATAAACATATGAGAAAATATCTGTATACTATTATCTAAAATTTACCTAATCTCTATATATAAATATAACTTTTTGTTATTGAAATTTGAGAATATTAT
>JAUZNC010006550.1:0-26586 GCA_034780395.1 Vannuccia rotundouncinata | reverse complement strand
CTGATCATTATCCACTGTTCTCGTGGCTATACCTCCCATACACCTGATCATTATCCACTGTTCTCGTGGCTATACCTACTATGCACCTGATCATTATCCACTGTTCTCGTGGCTATACCACTTCTAACTCCATTTATTAGTAACATTTAGTGACAATTTCCCACAAAATATGCCACCTCGTATTAATTTTGGAATTCATCTTTTTAATTTACACTTAAATATTGTACTTGTATGTAAACACGCAGCCTGTGATACATTGCTGCTGTTTGCATAGGGTCACACAAGCGTCACACGTGGTTTCCGCGCGGAGAAACGCCACAACAATGCCCGGCCAAGTCATAAGCACCGACATGTCGATGTTGGGCCACCAAATATATTGCTGCGGTGATTTGCCAGAGCTGAGCAGTTCATCAGGCAATGGTCTACAGTTTCCGGAGCTGAGGAGAATTTGGAACACATGGGGTCCTCTCCATGGCGATGAGTGCTCTGTAGGCCGCTAGGCCCAAGAAAAGTCATATCTGACCTGTTTCTCTTACCGATTATAGTAGCGTTGACAATTCTGAAGAGGCGGTCTGTTTCCAGCTGCTGCGCGACTTCAAACGGTGTCATACGTTTTTCTCTGCCATGTCACGTCTCGGGTCGCAGAGATTTCTTCCATGACTTGGCTATTGATCTCTTCGAGCGGGTAGAGTAGGAAATCACAATGGTTTCCAGTTGGAGTGCTTCTACTGGTGTCCTCGCGAGTTGTCCGTGTTGATTTTAAAAGCTCCTGTGTGTGCACGCTCTAGATGTTCCATAGTAGAATTGGCAGCTAAAGGCTGCCACACAGCTCCACAGTAATCGAAGACACTCCTGGAAAACACCCAGTAGACCCGTTTCATGTGGTTACTGCTCTAGCCCATGACTTCTTTGAAAGGGCTCCAAGCATGCACAGAAGAGAGTTAATCATGCTGGTGACTTTGTTTGACATGCTTTTTGAAGGAGAGAGCGCTGTCAAAAGTGTTATTAATCTTGAGTCTTTGGCGGCATTAATCACTGTAGGTTCGTACTGCGCTTTATTGGTGTTCCTTGTGAAACAGTAGATTTCGCATTTTTTGTTGAGAGTGAATCTCTTATTGGTGCTCCAATTCTGGATCGCTTCTACTCCACCTTGGATGTCCCGACTTTGTCCCGGCCTCAAGAGCTGATCGAGATGTAAAGTCAGTAAATTCGATTAACCAATATCTTTTATAATAAAGTTTGCGAGACCTCCACCCTTGATGGTATGGCCACTACTATCCGGTCCTCTCTCCTTTCTAACCGTAGCGTGGCCGTTTATCTGTGGAATCTTGTGGCTGCCGTAAGTTTGCTCTCTTGGATAATGGTGGGTTGGGGCCGCCAACGGGTACTCTGCCCCACTTCTCATCGGAATAAACCAGGAAGATGCCCTCATGCTAGAAAAACTACAAAAACGAGCTCTCAGAATAATATTCTTTCCTAAAGATATCCCACCAACTTGAACAGGCAAAGAAACTATTTCCAACTGCTTATCTTAACCCAAATCACCCGCTTCATGAACTGACACCACACATGCTTTTTAGATTACTCAAATTTTCGTAACCATTTGCTCAGTCTGCTTATAGACAAAATTCCCTTTTTCCCAAAACTATCACTGATTTTAATAAATATTTTGTTATATATAACCTCTTATCTTTGCTGTCCTTATCATATTGAACTCCTGTTTCCCATTTTCTGTACTTCCCATCGATATTGTCTCTCTTATTTACTGTACTATTTCTATAGTTATGTACTTTTAAATCAAATATATGCTTATTATTATTATCATTAAATTACAAGCTGGAACAAACAATACTATCATATGTTGACAGTATACCACGCAGTTAAATATATCCATAAAACTTAGCTAATCCAGGGTTTTGCAATGGAGTCGTAATCAAAATGTGGAGACATTTTTGTCGATGCTTTCCTAAAAAAATTACAATATTTAAAAAGTTGTCATTTACCCCCACCCTATTCGTAAACGTGATAACAATTGGCAAAACTGTGAAATGATAACTATATAAATGTAAAATGATGTAGAACAATTTTTTGCATGGGTGTGGACCTTTTTCAACCTTTGGAGGGTCGTACAACGACCACTATTTGAAATGACTGAAAATCAGAAGATTTTGACTTACTAAAATCATAAAACTTTTTTATTTTGACTGATAAAGAGTATTCGATGCATGTTGGATCAAAAAGAGATATTTATTGACATCTAAACTCAGAAAAACTTTAATAAAATTCTCAACTATTGTATCTTTCGGAGAAAAAAAGAAAAAATAATATTGGCAACGACACTGAGTATACATATGTACAAGTGTCATATTGAATTATACATTATTTATCTAGACCGGCAAACGGACCAATATTACTATTGAATAATTTAAAAGTACTAAACGTCCGCAGAGGAATATATTTATAATCAATAGAAAATTCATTGGAGAATTATTAATGCCTTTCAATTATATACAGTAATGATTTTATTATAAAGAGGGAATTCAATCAATCAAAAGCATACAAATATTAATTTTATTTATATTCCCTTTTTAAAACGAAGCTAATACCATATATTATTCAAATAGCCCGGTGTTAAAGGATCTAGTGGGCCGTAGGTGGGCCACTAGTTGCCTAGTGGCCAGTAGTGGCCATATGTTATATCTATTTATGGGAAATTTATTGAAGTTTTCTATTGAAATACACTGAAATAGCTCTATTAAACTATATTTTATGTATATTTGAATTTTCGAAAAAGTAGTGGCCTGTCCATAATCGAAGGTTCTGGACGTGAGGTTCTGGACGTTTATTTATCAGTTTGACGATCTAGATCAATGAATTATATATTAATTATCTGAACCGGCAAACTGACCAATATTCAATAGTGATAAACGTCCGCGGAGGAATATATCTATATCGATAATCAATGCCAAATTGATGAGCGAAAGTTCAACATTAACTAAAAAATTTATGAAATTTATAAATTAATCGATTAATATTGATTGAAAACTTTCTTTAAAACGAAACTAATACCGTATATAATTGAAATGCGCTCTGGACGTTTTTTATCAGTTTGCTGGTCTAGATAAATAATATATAAGTAAATGGACTAGATAAATAATACATAAGTCATTAACAATTAGTGCTATATGTATTAGCTCGAAACATTATTTTAATCTGAATAGAGTGTCCTTTCAAAGTTTTCGTGCTGATAGAAAATTGGAGTCAGCGGCCGGTGCCACCCCCGTGAACAATTTTTAAATTATAGACTCAATTTATTATGAACTATTTTTAATAAATAATTTTTGGGGATAACTGTTTAAACACAATTGTAAGGTATATAAAATTATATAAACCTTATTTCAATTAAATTTGAAGTAAAAAAATCTTCTTATTCGTCCTATTTTTAATTTATCTTGCATTGAAAATATTAATACATATATAATACTAATAAAATAATAATAAAGTTCTTTAACGTATTGTTTAAACTTATATATAATACCGCCAAATTAAAAATTTATAAATGTCCGCCATTTTTTTTCACAACTTGCATACACATTGTTAAAATCTGCCATAGAAATAAAAACTGAGTCATTAGTGTTCAGTAAATAGTATTACATTTTATGAATAAAATAGCAATGAAAATTTAAAAAAAACTATTACACTGGACATAAGCAAAAATAAAATATTATTTGAAAATTATTATTTCATGTGTATTAAAATAACTGTTATTTTATTGAAATATATAAGTATTAACTATACACTGGAAAATGGGGATATTTAGTAGAATGTGATTAAGCTTTCTCTTAATCGTACATAGGTTTTATGTTTTTTAATACATTCTCTTTATGTGTGCATTCTGTGTATGAATTTATTGAATTATTTCCTATGCTGACCTCATGCTTTGCATTTAATTAAGAGATATACCTTTCAATCTTTTTCTCTTCCACAAAAATGAAAACATTCTCTTTATGAGTTAATTAAAGTAGATCTAATGTTACAACATTTATCCTGGGATAATATCTTATACATTCTCTAAATGTACTTATCTTAATTTTCTCCATGTTTCTTTTACACAATGATAAAATAAGTTTAAGAGATATTATAGCTTCACACTAATTCTCATTGCTAACACAAAGACAATTAGAGTGTGTTTAGTCATGCTGCTGTTTGTCATTGGGATGGCTTGCCTGCACCATATAAAATATTGCTAACAGGGTTTTAATCACACATTTTTGAGGTTAGGTTTGTTGACATCCAATCATATATATAATAATATATTTAAATGTCTGCATTAACATTTGGTTTCAAAGCTGCACAGATATTGATATTCAATTTGAGATGCTGTCACAAATTCTTGGTCACAAACTAATTAACAATATTAGATTAACTTGCTACACAGGACAGTTGAGATTCTTTGAGATCATGGGTTAAAATCATTCAGCCCATATGGAAAAATGAAATGATTACAGGCCTATTATCTACCCTAGAAAAAAACATTTATTTTAGGGTTTTATCTAATGTATAGAAGAATTAGATAAGAGAGATAATAAAGATGATAAAAATTATTCCATAAAATGGTTATCATTATATAAAAAATCTAATGAAGTCATAGTATAAAAAGAAGTATATAACATCGGGCATAGCCAGCATAGTGTGTGCACCCCCCATTTCTTTTAATACCTTCTTAATTTTGGTATTGCTGTGAGACACTTCTATTAAAGGATCAGCTTGATCAAATTGACTATTTTAAAAGCATGTTTTAAATGTATATTATATGCTTATTACCTACTTCTAGTCACTCTTAACTTCATATTAAATAAATTTTTTTTTAGAATGTTCAAATTTGATCAGAGCCCCTCAAGCCCCCTCTGGACCTTGCTAGGGGCTGTGCCCCCAGACACCCACCCATGCACCCCCATTGCCAAATTTTGGCTACATCCCAGAACATATGAAATATAGTGTATATCTACCGATGATATCAATGAATTAGAGTCAACTCAGTGATTATAATAATTTGTCTTCCTTTCAAAATTTTAAAATATAATATCTAAAAATTTAACAACTTTATTGAAAAGGTAATGAAAGAAGAAGCATTGATTTGTTGCACCAATTTAATGTAAAATTTATCAAAATGACATATAAAATAAATCCATACACAAAATCTGATATAATAATAACAGTAGCAAAACATATTAATTTAAATTCATTTTACAAACTCTAAAAAAGTTTAGGAAAATAAAAATTAACTTGTGATGCTGTGTATAGTTACAACTTTTCATTTTATTTTTTATTAACTATTATATTAAAAAATGAAAGTATGAATTAATAGTAAAATATTTTTTTGAATTTTGTTAATTATAGTTTCATTTGAGATTTGTATAAGATATTTACAAAACTCATATTGAATATAGATGTTTATGATGTTTACAAGACTCATATAGACGTTTATGAGTTGACTCATTTGCCACATGACCCATTTACGAGTTGACTCGTTTACAACTTGACCTGATTCCATATCAATAAGGAATACTTTTACAATAATGAAATAGTATATATAACAATATACCTATATATATATATTTGAATTGATACCAGGAGGCAAGTATCCCTTTGAATAGAATCAAAACCATAATGTTAAAAATGTATGCAGAGAATTTGTATTTGAAATTATTCACTGATATGGTTATATACACTATAATGTTCCTGTTTTTCATTAGAATAAAAATATTTCAATTTAGCACATATGCCTCCCAGTTTACTTTTATGACCAGTTAATTTTCACTCTCCTATTATATAGTATCTGACCTGTAGTTTTCTAACTGAGCTATTTAATACTCACCTGGTGGTCTGTGTAAGTGATTTCATAAGCATTCAGATTAAAACTATTTTTAGAAACTCAAGACATTTATATTTTATGGGAATATTGCAATGTTTGCAATGCCTGTTGAGTGACTGAAATTGTTTTCATTGCAAATGTTGTGATATCATTATATTATATAAATTATATATTACTATGACATGTTTACATAAGGGGGTAAATGATATTTTTTGATGGTAAAAACATTTGATGTGCATATGAAAAATGTGTGAACCTTTGCCACAGAAAGAAAATGTGATAATATGGCCAGGTATTAAGCCCAAGGACCAAAACTCTGAGCATGTTTGCCACCCCTGTGTTTTTTAGTAAAAAAAAATTGACTTAAACTATAAGCTGGTTCAGTAAAAATATTGTTTTTGCTTTCATTTACTATTGTGAATTGATTTTGATGAATTTTTTATATCTTATTAATTCTTGTTCAGGTATTTAGTCAACGGTTATCAATTAATATTTCAATTTATTTTATTATGGGCCAAGCAACAAGGAGGTCCTAAAACTTTACAAAGAAATGGTACTAGTGACACACAATATTAACACAGACTTAGTCAGAACACAATATAAGTTCTGATAATTTCAAAGAACCAGAAAAGAGTTCATAGAGGGTCAATGAAATGATTTTGGCCAAGTAGGGGGTTCTGTAAAGCATCATAGTGATCTTCATTCAAATAGTGTAATTTTGGTTGCCCAGTTAATTACTGAGGACCATTCAGTTGCACTCTAAATTTGTGAATGTGCTCAATTTTTATATGCAACTAAGAAAAAATGTGTGTTACTTTAAAATGTGGTCAGTATTTTTAATATTTTATTTTCAATAATAAAATTATATTATTTATATGGTAATACTATCTCATTATATTACTTATTATTAATCAGGGTTTATTGCAGTCAGTGAAATTTTTTTGGTAGCAACAAATTAAATGTCCTCTCTTTATCAGAGTAGGTATAATCTTTATTTTATTAATTATATATTTATGGATTAAAAGTAAATGTTAGTTTTGGTTTTGAAATCCTAAATTTTGTACTTGGCATTACATTAACTGAAAACTGCATCAAATAAAAATCAACACAGGAAGCAAGCAAAAAATCAAAAGAATTGGTATTTAGATAACAATAAGTGTCTGCATTACAAGAAATTTACAAAGAGGAAGAACAAGCAGCAGAATAGGTACAATATCTAGACAAAAGGCAAAAGCAGTTTGGAGAATTCTGTTAATTTAACCACTGAATTTACTTAATTGTTTAAAATTGACATACAACAGTCACAAAAAAAACTTGATTGTCTCATTTTCAATTCTCCATAAATTTATGAATATATTATACCTACTCTTGTTTTTTGTATTCAAAATGTAATTGAATGTAGTCAAAATTTTTCACAAAATCGTAGATGCTGTAACAACATTATGATTGCAATAGCTAATTGGCAAATACATGTTTTATATCTTGACCAAATACAGTAAAAGGCTATTTCGTCAAGGAATTTCCTGTTGATGTATGAGTATTGATAAAGCTGTTAATATAGTTTATTTAGTCTAATGATTACTTAACTAATTCCTTAAGAAATTTATTTAATTTGTTGATCACATGCGAACTGGTCTTTTATTAAAAAAAATGTAAACTTTTACTTTCATCTATTACATAAAAGATAACTATTAATAAAATTTGGCTTATTTTAAACAATACCTAAGGGTGTTACAATAAATTGTTTTCAACTATATATAAAACATATTTTAATCCAATTTCTGGGCAATTTTCTTTATAAATCTGATATTTCTGAAATGTTCATACCATAATTTTGTTACAGAAAGTCTCATTAACATTTTCTTTTTGGACTTTCTTATTCGAACTTTTATAAAATTGATATTTGACATGGAACACAGCTGGCTGTACTAGTAAAGAAATATTTCTTATTTCAGATGAGTTTGTGTTCAAAGTTCCCACCTATCCACATTGGTGAGTTGGGTCTCCCCAGGTACTATGGATCAGTAATCATGGTTGGAGTTGGCAGTTTTGCAGTCAACATGTTTCTTGCTTCCCGAGTGATGAAAGCACGTAAAGACCACAATGTTGAAGTATGTTGTATAATTTGAACTTTATAAATGTTCTTTTATTGTACAATTGAAATCTGAATAATTCATTCTTAATTCGAATAATTCCTATTTTGTGAAAACTGTTATATGCTTTTTTTAGTACCCAGACGTGTACTCTGCTGATAACAAGGCCTTCAACTGTATTCAACGAGGACATCAAAACTAGTGAGTTGTCCTTACATCTCCTCTACACTTCTGTTCTAAATCTGTTCTTTAACGACTGTAATTATTTCCAGTTTGGAGGGCCTTCCTCATTTCCTATTTTTCTTGGGAGTTGGCGGCCTTCATGCACCTGTAAGTTTATCTAAAGAAATGTATCCACGCTTTGTTATTCGTTTACATGATTTCATTTCTATCCAGTGGTGTATTTACGCTACTAAATTTATTATTGCATATTCAATGAGTACTTATTATTTGTTTATAAATTGACTTTTGGAAATGGATGCCTTCTTGTTTTAATGCGTACAAATATTATTAAGCATGCATTACCATTAGCTTCATATTAATGCAGCATAAATGATACCAGCGATATTGATTGTCCTGGATATTATTGGTGTCATTAAAATCCTTCATTTACTCCATTTTGATACTATTGTTTTGTAATTATTGTATTTAAATATTTCTCCCGTTTCCAGCGAGTCTGTGCAGCTGGTGGAGCTGTATACCTGATCAGTCGTATATTCTACTACCGTGGATACGCTACAGGAGGTGAGCTAAATATTGTTGACAGCTTCGGTCACACCTCTCTGGTTTGTGTAATAGAATATAAGATTTCTGTGCTGATTGATTCTCAACCATCGCACTAAAAGTCCAATAGATAGGGTATTGGAATGCCTAAGCTTCAATGTGCTGGATTGTCAGTCTAAAACATCGCTTAGCTACAGAATGTAACATAACTTGGTTTCATATTCTATTTTGTTGTTTATTTATCGATTCAGTTTCATGGAATATTATTTGGAATCAATTAGTTGATTATTTAAAATTACAAATCGATATCGCTACAATTAATTTTAATTTATGATATATCCGAACAAGTATAGGGGTACCCAAAATATCGCCGTTTTGTCCAGATAAATATATTCATATTTAACAATATGTATACATTAATTTATTAACATCAATTTATACATTTAAACAATAAAATTATGGGAGATAGTCTCCTCCACAGTCAATTATAGCTTGCAAGTCACTTCTGAATCGTACCAACTCATTCCTGAGAGATTGACGATTGATTGTTGCAACAAAATTGTTTACAAAATCTCTAGCTTCCTCAATAGTGTTCAATTGGATGCCACGCCTTGCAAATTCCAAATTGCGGAACACAAATCTGTCGAGAAAGTTCATATCCGGAGAATAAGGAGGTTGTGGAATTCTGCCAATTGTATTCTCACGAAAAAAGGTTTCCGTCATCAGAGGTTTATGTGGCCGGGCATTATCATGCATGATAATGAGGTTAGCTCTGTGTAGTGGAATAAGAGCCTCAAGAAACTGAATGTATCGATGTGCATTTATAGAGATGTTGCGTGGCAGAACTTCACTGTAACATTCCCCTCTGTAGTTCATTGCCACAATAATGGGATATTTGATATCCGAAATAATTCTTCGCGGTACGGTTGGACAATTTCCTGCAGGTGATCCTTTTTCTACCTCTGCTAGGGAATTATTCGAAGAGGGCATTGGACGGACATATAGCCACTTTTCGTCTATCACCATAACAGAACCAGTAAAGTCTTTCAATAATTGTCTAGCACCATCAACTCTCAGTTGCTTATGATCAGCTGAGTTATATAAATTGTATACATATTGAATTAATGTATACATATTGTTAAATATGACTATATTTCTTTGGACAAAACGGCGATTTTTTTGGGTACCCCTGTAAATATCTCTTGATTATGTTGTGGGCAATGTGAAGATTCATTATGTATTAATTAGTTTATAATCGAATAGGATTGTGTAATCATTATTTTAATTATTACATAATGAAACTTCATATTGCATACAGCGTAATAAATAGATATTTACAATATTATATCGACGATAAACCGTAAGAAAAGGCATGCGTATCATAAATTAAAAATGTTTTTATTCTATGTTATATGATGATACATACCTTTTAATTATAATATTTAAATCTTTACCGTGAACACGACCTAATGTCGGAAATTTATTTAATAAAGAAGTTATTAAACAAAATGATATCATAATAAAATAGTGTTCAGTATTTTAGTATTACTGATAATTAGTACCCGGGAAAATATTTGCTTTGATTTAGTATGAACTTTGCTACTGGTAAATATGCCAATATAACAATCAGTGAAAATGATACATTGTACTGTCTTGGTCACGTATTAAATATTCTTCCTGTTTGCTAACTTGAACAATATCAACTAAGCATGCAAAGCTAAATCGATAACTTTAGTTATTTGCACACTAGTGCGCTTTTGCCTACTTTAACATTACGCTCTGAGATTGATGAGTTTAATTCACAAGCCCGCAGAACGAAGGAATTTTCATCAATCTCATAGCGTAATGTAAGGTAGCCAATAGCGTCATGAGCTGTGTAGAGAATTTTATTCAGTAGTTGAGACCAGTTCACTCCTATTCATTTATGTTGCACGTAGCTAGTATTCATTTGTAAAATGTCAGTTTGCGGGGTAATCGGTGAATGTGTATGAAAAGGGGCATTAGTAACTACTCAGACATTATTATTAATGTGTAAATTGTTACATTTTTGAAATCATGCTTTAAGGTCTGGTTTGCAAATTATTATTTACGTGATTGTTTCATGTTGTGTTTGTTAAATATAGTTCTCTGTTTAATGCCAAGCATTTTCAAAATAAGCAAAACAGCGCAATTATGATAACATATTATTGCACCAGAACAAATAATTATGAAAACGGTTTGGCGAAAATAAGGATTGTGTAAAAGGAACACTATTGCACTCTACTGAATAAATAATGTCATTATCACCAATTCAGTCTGAATTACTGCGCCCAAACTTGGTTATTACCTAAATATATCGAGATAATACTGAACAGATATAGTAATTACTAACTCCGATTAATTTAATATTCTACAGACTGATTCTGTTCAGATTAAAGCCGGTTAATATTTTAACAGAATTGTTTTTAAAAGTGTATTCTTCCAAAATGACATTGTATGCACATCCACTGTATCCATAGACTAATAAAACAAGTCTTGACACATTCTTTTTACTGCTAGGTAAACAATTGATTAATCGCCAGTAATTATTGATTTTCTGCATTAAACTTGGAATATACCAGAGAGTATTTTCAATTATTAAATCAATAATTAGTGTCGTAAAATTTATATTAATAAGATAGAGGTATCGATTATTTATCGTACTGTACTCAAGTATTAGTATTAATCTAATTTTATTTACAACAGTATTTAAGAATATTTTTTTGAAATTTTCCAGATCCTAAGAGCCGCAAACAAGGCGCATTTGGATATCTTGGGTACATCCCAATGATTTTGGCCACCATCTCCTTGGGTGTCCGTCATATGCGAATGAGTTGCAGATAAAAATCCTCTTTTTGTTTTAATCTTGGTATAAATTGATGTTTGTGTGTTAAATCTTTGTTATTCTCTTAACTATGTGTGCACAATAATTATGGGAGTTCTTCTTAGGTCATATTTCGCTATTTAACTGTTTAGTTTAGCTTTTCTCATATTCTTATATTTTCAAATGTAACCTAGTTCATAATAAATTTAGATGAAACAAATTCGTATTTTATTTTGGCTTCAATAACATGATTTATTAGCTCATTGCAAAGTGTTCTTTAAAATACGGTAAAGTTGTATGAATGGTGAACCTTCAAATTCAAAACCGGGAATCTACATTATATTAAAAAGTTTTTCCAAGGCATAATTTATTTGAAAAAAAAGAAAATTCGCTGAAAAAGTTTGTCTAAAAATTATTAATATTATGTTTAACCATAGCTTTCTAATCGATAAATTATAAGGTCTAGACATGCAATTTATCCAGGTAGAAATCTTTATGAAATAATTATGAACAATTCTTTAATGGTTCACACAGTACTCCCTTTTTGTGCACATCTTCTGTCTCAGATGCTTGTTCCAAATCAATCTGTAAATCATCGTTCACATAGAGATTATGTAATTCATTACCTTTGATGCACCATCGATATACAGTAAAATTGTTTCAAATCTGAGCCAGTACCTGCAATGTTTCTGCATGCTCAAAATTTATCTTTCATCGATATTTTGATCTATAGTTTGGATCTATTTAAATGTAGATCTAGGTAGATCTATTATTTAAATGTGGTCATGCGGAAGAATGTATCAAACCACATCTTTCTCTCAACTGCGCAGTTGAGGCGCTTCGTCCATTGGCGATTGTGTTAATCATTAATATACCCACCTTGTAATTCAAGAACCTAGCAATGACAGATTCATTTTAAACAACATGAACGTCTGACACTTTTTTGCAAACTAATATATTACATAAATAATATATTAGGACAAGAATGAGTAAAATAATTAATATATTGAATAATCATGTTTTGATAACATTTGTAACTTTCTCAGAATTAGGAAGGATCCAAAAGGTATGAGGATCAAGATCACGAAGGTAAAAAAATATTAAAGATATTTAATATAATTATTAATGTAGTAATTTAATATTCATAATGTTTTAATAAAAAATATTTCAGATAATATAATATTCGATTTGTGTGTACTGTTTTCAACCATATTTAAAAGTTTTTCTTTAACCTTTTAATCTTTAATCCATTGATATGAAACTTAAACGTTCGATTTATAATTATATTTACAGCTTGTATATAAACTATGTTTTCACAGATAGTTCAGTGCGTTAATGCAATAATCGTGCAAAAAAATCAATCGTGTTTAAATTTATATTGGAGATAGCTAATGATATATTTAACGTTTTAAGATATTTAGGCATTTTTAGATTTGATGCCTTCATCAAAAATGTTGCTAACATAAAAATGTTTCTAGTTATAAACGGCAGCCATAGTGATTTGTGTTTTAATACGCTATTTACGCAGTAATTGTAAATTTATAAAAATGCACACTTTTAAAATCATTAATAACAAGAAGCAACAATGAACATAGACACCTTTTTATATATCACAAGAAGCACCAATGAACATGGACACCCTTTTATACGTCACAAGAAGCACCCATGAACATAGACACCTTTTTATATGTCACAAAAGCACCCATGAACATAGACACCTTTTTATACATCACAAGAAGCAACAATGAACATAGACACCTTTTTATACATCACAAGAAGCAACAATGAACATAGAATCCTTTTTATACTTCACAAGAAGCAACAATGAACATCTAAACACCTTTTATACGTCACAAGAAGCAACAAATAACATCTAGACACCTTTTTATATGTCACAAGAAGCAACAATGAACATGGACACCTTTTTATACATCACTAAAAGCACCCATGAACATAGACACCTTTTTATACGTCACATAATACGTTTACAGCTGATCAATGAATATAACATAAATATAACTGGTAAGTATTTGTACATTTTATGTTCACTTATAACTCATGACATATAAATTTAATTGATAATAAATATTTTATGTATTTGCTTTAATACTATTAATCTTGCTTTTTGAATTATAAAATGACCTAACAATATTAATAAATACAATTAAAATTTCTGAAACTATCAGATTTTCTATTTAAAACATAGTAATACAATTAAATAAACTAATTTCCATTTCTTTGTAAAACATTAATCATATTCCATAAAATATTATTAATTATAGCCAATCCATTTGACCAATCCATCTCCTATAATTACAATTATATTAAAATAATATACACTATTTAATTTATGAAACACTTCAGTTATTCTATTAATTTTAACCTATTCAAATTTCAACATAATTAGTAAGTTTTATCTAAGAACTCAACTATAGATAGACCTATTATCAATCAAAATCTAAACTCTAACTTTTAAATTATGTAATATAAATCATACAGATTATGGTGGTATAAGAGTAATTTCATAACAATAATTTTATAAAAATTTCATAACAACATACATATACTTTTCAGCCTATACCCACTCTCCACTTGTATATACATATAGGTATGCTCTTCATCTAAACCCTCTCCCCTTTCCTTGTAATATACAATAAATTATGTAAGTTACAATAAAAATAAAAAATACATAAAAAATATTTAATATATATTTAATTGATATATATAAAAGTCATGATTATTAAATTTAATGTCACACTATTTAAGTATATTATTCAGTTAATATTGTCATTTTCATTACCATTTAATAATAAAAGAAAATATGCTATGAAGCCTTAAGCATTACTTATGTGAATAATGTTTTTAAATAAGTGATTATGTGATATTAAAAGGAATTAGTTAAACAACTATATAAATTGTTTTATTTTAATAGTAAAATGGACCATTTTCATATTAATAGTAAAAGATGCTTTTTTAATTATAATTAAGGTTAATTTTTTATTATAAAACATGGAGCTTATACATTATCTTAAATTAATTTTATTATCACACAAAGTGTGTCTGTTTCAATATTTTTCACAAATATATATTCTCAATATAAATTGATATTAAGATACCATGAAATCATTTACAAATTAAGTGGAAATTTGTATTCATTACTTTCACTAATATTATTAAAATCCACTAAAAATGAGCTACAATAATTATACTTGACATATTATTACATATATTAAGAGGTATTAAAATAAATTATTGTGCTATGTAGATTGTATATGTAAATTATTATTTTTAAAATACTGTTTTATGTTATTGGCAGTTGTCTAAACCAGATGAAACAAGTTTTTCTTCCATAGATTCAGTCCTTATAAATCATGTATATTTTTCCTTTCAAAATAATATATTTAGATTTAATGCATAATTGAATGAGCTCATTTATTTTATATATGGCACTACATATATTCATTCCATTTCAAGTAGTTTTAAATAGAATTTTCTTAAGTTTAAAGTTTTCAAAGTTCACATTTTGTTAAGGAGTTTAACTTCTGTTTTGAAATATCAAATAATGTGTTTTAACAAAATTTTTAGTTAGATTCACCATAGATGTATAATGTGTATAAAAGGTGTATAATAATTGTTAAATTTACAATCTAAAGTAATTAAAATTAAATTTATATTGTATTATATTATATACACTATTTTGCATAATTTGTCTGCAAAAAATGAGATACACATGCATAATACAAATTATAAGAGAAATTAAGCATTGTTACTTTTATAAATTAGATTTACTTGAGTATAACCTTTTTTACACTTTTGTTGGCTATTCATCAATTTAGTAAAATATTTTTGACACTGAAAATGTTTCACAGAAATAATAAATTATTTTAGTTATTGTCAAATACCTTTTAACTGGTGATTTAAGATTGTACAATACAATTAATATACCAAATATTTTTTGAATTCCATAAAATATTACTAAAAACACATTCCATAACATATAATGCTAGTTTGTAAATTAAATAATAAAACAGCAAATTTGTCGAAATATTTCAAAATATTAATGGCATATTTATATATGAAAAACTCAGTTGTTTCCTAATTTTTTTCCTTTCATTTTAGATTGTAAAAAATAATATGCAAAATTATGAAATAAATATTAACAACACTCCAACAAAAATAAACTGGAAATTATGCATTTTATGTCAACAGAAAAAACACAATGAAATTTTACAGAGTCCAGCAAATTCAAAACGTTCATATGATTCACCAGGATATCAAAGTTTGGCAAATCATTTAATTCAGTTCAATAAAATCAACTCATTTCCAGCTCATCTCGAAATGAAATACAAAACATTGATGAAGGTGGAGGAGTTTCTGCTTGCCTCTCAACACATTTAGCTTCATGGCATCCAAAATGTCGTCTTCAGTATTATGAATTAACTTTGCAGCATAAATTAAGAAAAAGAAACATTTCCGATTTAGAAGATTATGAATTATGGATGCAAAAAAAATATTTGATAGTGATATTCTATCACAAATGATTACTGACATCCGCAGACAATGTTTAACATCAGAATATACCTATTTTAAGTTGTACGATTTGGTAAAAATTTACAAAGCAAAATTGAATTTCAATTTTGTCCACTCCACCAGACTTAAAAAAGAGATTATGTTCCACATTCCTGATTTGCAAGAGCATGAAAATGGACGCGAAGTAATTTTAGTTTTTAAACAAGATGTCTCAACAGCTTTTATTAATGCTCAAAAGAAAGAAAGTTATGAAGAAATTCTTCTGAAGGCAGCTATTATAATTTGGCAGGATCTTGACAATAGCATTGATGAATTTAATGGGAATTTTCAAAAAGGGTGTCAAGAAAAATTTATTCCAGTTTCTTTAAGGAGATTTGTACAGGCTGTCTTACATGGAACTAATTCTAAAGATATTCCGATGAAACAAAAAATTTTATCTATCGCTCAACTCATAAAATCAAACTTTTACAAATCTCAATGCAAATGAAAAATGTCAAGCATTTGTTGCAGAAGACCAACCCATAAGCATGAAACACCACTAACTGTTTATCTTGCTATGCTTATCCACAGTAAAACCTGAAACAAAACCCTACTGAATGAGTTGTTGAGGTTAGGGTTGTGGATTTCTTATAATAGATTTTTGCATTTGTCAGAAGATATGGCGAACACAGTGTGTGAAATGTATAAAGAAAACAATCTAGTGTGCCCATCCAAAATGAATAAATGACTTTTTACATTTGCCGCTGTTGACAATATTGACCACAATCCAAGCAGTACAACATCCAAAACATCCTTTCATGCTACTAGTATATTACTGTTTCAACATCAAATAGCAACTGAAGTGCTTCCAAATAAATTGATTCTCAAACAATCAACTAGCAGAAAAGGAATTAATCCATTGCCAAAATTTTACACAAATGTTCCATTTGTCTCACTACCATCTTTAAAGTGTAACATTACAGATATCCCACTACAAGAAAACGTTGATCAGTTTATTTTAATGCCTTCAAGCGAACTACCATAGTTAGAAAAAATATTTGATTTAACTAGTGAACACAAAAAACAAAATACCAACGTTACATGGTCTGCTTTCCATGCATCTCAAATGTCCATGAAACACAAAAAGGTTGCCAAAACAGCTCTGTTGCCTCTTTTTCATGAATCAGCTCATTCTGCATCGATGATATGTCATGCTATGACAATGATACGAAATGTAACACTAAAAATTAATGATCAACAGTCAACAGTTATTGCGGTAGATCAGCCATTGTATGCCATTGCTAAACAAATTCAGTGGACCTGGCCAACTGATTTTTCAGAGAATAATTTCGTAATTATGTCTGGTGGGTTACATATAGAAATGGCTGCACTGAAGGCAATTTGACACTGGCTAACAAAAAGCGGCTGGACAGATGCACTTGTTCATGCTAATATTGTTAAAATGGGTACAGCCAATTTCTTTTTGAAATGTTCTCATCTGACTAAGAAACGTTATGCCCACCAATTGACCGCAGCAAGTCTATATTGTCTTCAAAAGAATGCTTATGAGAAATACAAACCATGTTGCACTGAAGATACATTGTCTTTCACAGAATGGTGTTCACAACAATGTTTACAATTTCCACAGTTTCAATTTTGGTCTATTACATTACATTTTGAATTGCATATTTTGACATTTCTGAAGTCCATTAGGAATAGAAATTTTTCCCTCTATGTCAAATCTCTCGAAAAAATTTCCTCCTTGGTTTTTTTCTCTTGACTATACAAATTACTCTCGGTGGTTACCTGTTCATATTCGTGATATGAAAGCATTAAAAGTTACACATCCTGTTGTCTACAACGAATTTCAAGAAGGAAATTTCATTATTCAAAAAAATACACATGCCTTCTCATCAATTGCCATTGATCCTTGCCACGAACAAAACAATGCTGTCATTAAGGGAACTGGAGGAGTTGTCGTATGAACTGAAAATCCCAATGCTTTAAGCAGATGGATGCTAGCCGGTCCTGAAATATCAAGATTGATTCAAGAATTTTGCTTAGAAATTTAAAATTTGCAAGTTAAAAATAGTAACCACCATGAACAGACGAAGTCTCACAACACTCGGTTTCTATCCAATGTGACTAAACTTATTTCATCATTTGAGGAACTTGGAAATCCCTTTGAAGAAAACTCACCTGACCTAATTTCGATTGGTAGAAAAAAGAATTTAGATTCAGCTGCTGTGACTTCTGTAAAAGAAGTAGAAAAAATTGGACAAACCCAATATGATGAATTTGTCAAGGATCGAATTGTCAACAGATCAAAACCGATTGATGATGTAATCAAAAAGAAATAATTTACCATTATTTGAAAAAATGAAAAAATGTTATAAAGACCTAAAGTTGTTTTCAACAAAAGAAGACTGTCATTTATTTTCAAAATTGTACATTGGTTGTCAAAATCGCAACAGCGATTTGGATGATTTCTTTAGACATGAAAACAATCGATATCCTCCTGCGCTATCTGTTGATGATAAAATACGAATGACACAAAAATCAGATCTGTTACAATGCCTGGAACAGAAAAGCAATGATTTCACAAAATCATTTCCTTCTTCAACTGCAATTATTCTCGATGGAGCAGCTATTGTTTACATGATAAATCCTAGAACATCAAAGACGTTTGCCGAATATACAAGCGATATATTTATGCCTTACATTCGAAAACAAATGGAAACATCTGACAGAATTGATATATATATATATGGGACAAGTATGAAGATATTAGCTTGAAGGATATTGCACGATCTAAATGCAGGAATGGATTGAGGCAACGAGTTCAGGATGACGCAACAATTCCAAAAGATCTCTCTAACAATGACAACAAATAGGAATTATTTTGTTATATGGCACATTCTTTGACGCAGAAAGAAGTCTCTCACAAGCAAATAATATCCACCTATAACCAAAATATCTTGTGCACACCTTCGGATTAAGAACGAATTAATAATTTGACACCATATTCACATGAAAAAGCAGACACACGAATCTTTATTCATGTATTAGATGCAGCAAAATGCGGTCACACTGTGACTATTCGCACTGTTGACACAGATGTTGTTGTTTTGGATATTTCTGTTGTTAATTCTTTGCCTTTAAAGGAATTATGGATCGCTTTTGGAACTGTAAAACACTTTCATTTCATACCAGTACATGTAATAGCAAAAACCTTGGGCCCAGCTATATCTCACACACTTCCATTGTTTCATGCTTTTACTGGATGTGATAATTTATCAGCATTTTATGGTCATGGGAAAAAACTGTCTGGGAAGCATGGATGAGTTTTCCTGCAATAACCCACATATTTTCGGATATTATGCAATCTTTATGTCCACCCACTGACAGTCAAATGGCAATCATTGAACAATTTGTTGTGCGAATTTACACAAAAAAAGAACGGTTTGAAAAGGTATAAAAATATATTAGATTAAAATTAAGTATACTATACATTATTTTAAGTAAAGTAATTTAATGTTTAGTTTATACAATTTAAATAATACATTTTTAATTATTTAATTTTATTATATCAGGACCTATAATAAGCTATTTCTCCCAGTATTTTACTGTCTAGTACTCTATAGTATGTAATATAGTATGTAGTATAGTTAACAAGAGGTGGATTTATGGGGTGGACCCTTCTATAAATTTAAAATTTTTGGAATTTTATATGTCGTTTGGTAATTATGAAAATTATATTATGATCAAAATTTTAATATAATTTTATAAATAATTTTTTTAAATGATCAATTCAATAAATTTCAAAAACTTTTAATTGACTGTAGCTATAATATATAAATCAATAATTAAAATTATAAATTCAAAATTAATGAATTATTAATTCATGTTAAAATGCAATAAGTCTGAAATAATTTTTTTTTAAAAGATGGGGTGAATTTCTATTTTTTGAATCTAGACACTTCTCTTTTTTAAATTTTACATCTGTCCCTGAAGAACAAACCCTTCATTTAAAAACTGTAATTTATATTAAAAATACATATTTATTTATTTTGAAAAGTATTTTTAAATATCAATTTCTTTATTTTTTGCACAGGTAAATCATACCAGAAAACATCTGTTTACTAAATGCTCACGACCAATGGAGGCAATTCCACCAACCCAATCTTCATTAAAACAGCATACAACAAGAGCTATTTTTCAAGGTGGGCCAGCTTTTTATAAAAAATCCAACATATCCTAATTCAGTTCAATGGGGTTGGAAAATCATTGATGAAAATTATTAACCAGTGTGGATGACCCAACCGGAAGCTTCAAAAGCCTGCTATGAACTTATCAATTGCAGGTGCAAACTAATATGCTTTAAAAAATGTGCATTCGAACAAGCACATTTGCAATGTACAGCACTTTGTAGATGTGATGGAAAATGTCAGTAGCCTAGTGCATCTAATCTTTTGATGAATTTTATTGAAAACTTTCATAATTGTACATATTGTTTATATTGTATAGCATTTAATTTTTTTTATTATTTTATTAATATTTTTATAAACAATTTATAATATTTTAAAATTAATTTCTATTTAGTGTTATGTCTTTATTGATGTTATTTTTATAATTTTCAGTCAATTGATTTGTGTTTTTTAATTATTTTTTTTAATCTGTTAGATTAATATTTTATTATTATTTTTTATTTATGAATTTAACCATTTTTATACATTTAAAGTATAACTTATTTAGCATAAGTTTGCTTTTATAAACAATATAAATTTATGAGTAGTTATATTATCATTTTTTCATTATATACAGTTTACATTTTGTTATGTATTGTAATGTTTTTATATTATATAATTAAATAACATTTATATGTTAATATTCTATATACTTTTGTTAAAACAAAAATTGTTTTAGGTTCAATTATATTTTGTACACATATACCTTTGTTATAAAATAAAATTATATAAAATTAATATTTAATTTTATAAAAAAAAATATTTATATTTTCTTTTAGAATAGTAAATATTAATTATTATTATATTTAAATATTATATGAATCAAAAAAATAAATATTGATATCTATTTATCTAATTTTAATATTGTTTAATAAAAATAACAATATAAAATAGTATCAGTAAAGCTGATGCATTTTTTTATAATTATAACAAAAAAGCTGATAAAATTATAGTAATTACAGTAAAAATACTTATTAAACAAAATTTTATTCAAATAATTAAACAATATTTAGAGGAGAGAATTACTGATAAAAATATGTTTTAATATTTAATTAATGTTTAATAGTAGTAATTATGTAAATAATAAACACTCATAAATAACTTCTCTTTTTTAGTATTTTTGTATATTTATTTTTACAATTTCAATAAAATTTGCCATTATTAAATAATATGTTTATAAAATATGGATTATTCCATTAGGAATTATTGATAAAATAAGTACATTAAGAGTCTAATGCAGATACAAAGTAAAACATTTATTTACATTATCATTAACCAAAATTGGCATACTGTGTAAAATATATAAAAAACTACTTTTAAATATAAATTTTTTATTTCAGTTGTTATTGCAATCGAAAAAATTAATTTCAACAATATAATTCTGATTAAAAAGTTTCATTGAAATTTTGTGAAATCAACATAAATAGCGTTAAAATCATTTCAAATATCTGCAAAATGTTTAGTTTACATTTGCTATGTAACCTACTAAATTAAATAGACCTTTAGCTCACTTAAACACCGCCGTTCCATCTAGACAACAAAATAGTTGGCATAGCAAAAATTCATATGAAAACTCAAAATTCGTGAATGCCTCAATATCAAAAATAAAAATATATATCATTTTGAGTATATTTTTTTAAATTTCGTAGTAATTTGTCTTGTTGCACGATTGTTGGGTTTTTGTGACTTAACGCACCGTACTAAGATAACTTGCAAATAAGCAAAAGTAGAATATAAGACTACAAACATTAGAATTTCTATTAAGATTTTATTCAGGTAAAAGTTTATAATAATATTTAATAAATAAAAAAAATTTTCTTTCATCCTCGTACTTTTTGGATCCTTACTGATAGATATATCGTATTAATTTGTTTTAAATATATGATATCTTTTTAAATATATAGTTAAAAATAAAAGGGATCGTGTTTACTTTGACATATTTTTTCAATATGTTTTGATCTATTCATTACAATATATATATATATAATTTTTTGATATTTTATACTAAAAATATATATTAAAATAACAAAAAAACAATATTATGAAGAATATGGAAATATTTTAACTGTACCAAAATGAAATATATAAAAATAAATTGGCCCCTTTTTCAAACTAATATCTGTGAATAAATAAATAGTTGGTAAAATAGTTAACTAAATAGTTAATAGTAATATTTTTGTCTTTGTTTTTTTAAGTTTCTCAGGCATAATTATAGAGCATGGTTCATACTGGTCATGGAAATGCAAAAGTAAATTCAACCAAATAAGACCAAGTCTTGGTATTTAAGAATTTTAGTAATTAAAAACAAAATTCTTTTAATTTTAATGGCCTATTTTTTAATGTTTGGAAAAAGTTAGGTAATCACTTTGATGGTGCAAAATTATATGGAACATTTCTATTTTTCGTTTAACATAATAACATTCAGTAAACACTTTACCATCATAAATGTTTATTCCACATCCACATGGCACATTATAAAAAAAATTAAAATATAAACCCTATCAAGAAATGATACAGATTAGTTATACATCATTCCATATTTATAATACACATTCTATTCAGGCTAAATTCACCATGGAATATAAATATCTATACACATATAATTAATACATTTTTATTATTTCTTACCATACATACATTTCTACTCAATCTGTTCTATGTATATTATTTATTCCCAGCTTCTCAAATATTGAAAATATTTGATATTTATTATAATACATTATATTTTGAAACTTTAATATATTTGGTTTCATAATATTATAAAATTCACATTATATAAATTAACAATAAAGATTAGATAAAATGTCAGTATAAAACTAAAATAATATACAATATAAGAATTTTGTGAGATTGTTAAATGAAAAAATGATTAATGCTTTTCCTAAGTTACAGACAGTCAGTCCTTTAACAATTGAAAGTGGTATTGTTTTCCTTTTGATAATTATTTAAATATAATTTAATTAGTCAAACATGTTTTTAATATTTTCTATTTATTTAAAATACACATTTTCAATATTTTTTCTGCATTTCTATTCAAAATAAATGTATTACATGTATTATAGTTAGCATATGTATTAGGTGCATTTTTCCAATCTTTGCTTATTACTAATATGTGCTGCACAAATTACCAATTGATTCAGTGACATTCAATAAAATTTCAAAAGAAATATTTAAATCATTTCCTAAACAAATTTATATAAAAATATAAATTATATACAACCACTTTAATATAATAAAATATTTAATACTAAAACAATAAAAATTTTCTTTATTTGTTATTTTTAATAGAATTATTACTTTTTTAATTTAATTTAAACAGGTGAATTCACAACAGTCGTGTGTAAATTATTTAATAAAATTAATTCAATAAAAGCAAGCAAATCAAAAATATATATATTAGTTATTATTTGTAATAGAATTATTATTTTTAATTCAACTTAAAGCAGCTGAATTCACAAAAATAACATGCATATATTAATAATAAGTGCAGATTTGTAAAATGCACTTAACATATGCATTTCTGTATTAATTTGAATTCCTACAATATTTATAATCTTTCTATATTAATTATCTACAATCATGGTATCAACAATATAGAAAACATATACCAAAATGATTAATCAAAAACATGAACATGCCTATAATTTCTATTGATACTTAATGTAACACAATATGTTTACTTATAGATAATGCCTTTCAATCTTTGCATTATGTGTTCTGTTTATTTTGCATATGTTACTTAACTTATGTTATCTTTTGTGTAAACTAATATGTTTATCTTCCTGGAAAATTGACTTCTAACCTTTCTTGTATAATTAATAATTTTAAATAAAATATTTTGGCTGAATTTAGATATTTACACAATATAAATCAATTTACATAATTAATACCTAATACATTTAAAACTAGTATTCAATCAATTTAAATTTGACAAAAAACTGATTACCAAATGTTTATCAAACCAAACTGACTGTGATCTTTAATTATTCACTGTATCTCTTGAATTTTTAGTTGGAGGTTCAATAGAGTTGATACTTGAAGTTTTATATAAAGCTCTTATGTAGCTTGCTTTTTTCTTGAAATTCTTTTTTAGAATTTATCAATTACATTATTTTAACCTGTATGGCTTTGACAATCAAGTTTAGAGACATATATCAAATACTTCTTTTATATTTATATAAGAAATTAAGTTTCTGCAATTTATTTAAAAGTCATTATTAAATGTTTAAAAGAACAGTATAGTTTAGTTAAAGTAAGAATTCTAGCAACTTATTTTTGTATGGAGGAAATATTCTTAAAAGTTCCAATTTCTTTATTACCAATTTATATAATCTTATGCTTTTGTCATTTCAATCTATTTTTCATGAATAAATTAAAATAGGCATTTACTGATATCATATAATTTTGTAATAGTCACAGTAAGATTTCATTTATTAACTAATCCTATACTACGAGTAAACATAAAATGTACAATATTTGCTGACTTCTATATTATGCCATTTATTTATTACTGTATTATATATGTAAATATACTAAAATGTCTCTATAAGAAACCTCGCTATAACATACTTTTCACTATATCAACATTTTTTAAACAGTACCTTTAAAATGTCCTAATATTTCCATATTAAAATCACACTATAACAAACTTTTTTGCTATACCATACCTTCAGCCTGGTCCACTCAATCAAATTACCATTTTCTATAATGTACAGTGGCATATTATAAAGGAGCCAACTGAGGGTACATCATCATGGTCTTGTAAAAATTATTGGCTGATATAACATATTTGTCACAAAATTCCTCTTTTTGTTTTCTCACTCATCACAACATACTGTGCTCAAGAGTCACATGCATTATCACATATACAGTGGTGCACCGACAGACACAAACTGAAACACACTCACAATTTGCTTACTTACATGGCTACCATCCAAGTGAAAGAGAGCTAAAATTGCCCAAGTAAGCAAGCTGGTCAGCACATATAAATATTATTTCCCAATCAATAATTGTAGGCATTGTAATAGTTAGAGTAGTAATAACTCATTATTATTGTGTGATGTATAGCCAGTTGTGTGCATGTTGTCATTTTTACATTGGTTGGATTATGCTTTTCAAATCAAGTCTCTGCTCTTTAGGGTCTTCAACAAAAGCATATTACAGACGTTTTTACCAAACAACCAAAGTAGGAACTTACCAGTAGATCTTCACTTGACATGTAATGTATGTATTTGAATGACAGTTTGAGCATGTACTTATTATGGATGTGTGTAAGCATGTGTCCTGTTATTGTCAATTATGTTCATTTTTAAATCAGACTTTTTCCAGTAGGTATAAAATAAATCCATCTAATAATTGATTAACAATTTCCGCATGTTTCATTGTACATGCCACTGACTCTCTATAATGACCTTTGCTATGACTTACTTTTTATGCCAGTCCCTTTAAGTATGTTATAGAGAGATTCTTTATTGTAATATTGATGCGCATAGATGCAACTCACTTAAGAGATGTGAATAATAAGATTGTGAAGGTTTTTTATATAACATCTGGTGGATTTTCTCAAGAATGTTTAATTTTTAATAAATAATATGGTATATCTATTGTACTAAAAATGAATAACATAATAATATATCAAGGGCTCTATTAAACCTTTTTCATTCCAGTTTAAAACAATTGTTGATAATAATGTGCTTACACTCCCAAACACAGCTATTTAATAATTATCAAACTTAACATGCAAAGAAACAGAATTGAAAATCCATCTACTACTATTGATTAATGTTATTTTCTAACTAATTTACAAAATGACTTTACATAGAGTAAACTCAACAATTTGAATTTTTTATTGATATGTATTAAAATTATCTTTCTGAATAAAAATATATGCAATACCTAGTTCACACTAAAAATAATTATTGCATTTTTACATAGCATAGATATGGTATTTATTGGATGATGCAATCTGTTGACAAGGACGGTATTTGTTGGGTGATGCAATCTGTCTGACAAGGACGACGGTATTTGTTGGGTGACGCAATCTCTTGACAAGGACGGTATTTGTTGGGTGACACAATCTGTCTGACAAGGACGCTATTTGTTGGGTGACGCAATCTGTCTGACAAGGACGGTATTTGTTGGGTGACGCAATCTGTCTGACAAGGACGGTATTTGTTGGGTGACGCAATCTGTCTGACAATGACGGTATTTGTTGGGTGACGCAATCTGTTGACAAGGACGGTATTTGTTGGGTGACGCAATCTGTTGACAAGGACGGTATTTATTGGGTGACGCAAT
>JAUZNC010006539.1:0-34475 GCA_034780395.1 Vannuccia rotundouncinata | reverse complement strand
TAAATCCAATGTCTTATTTTTACTTCATATTTTATAACCTATATCTATTGTATACAGAACTTTTTTTATTGTTTAAATTATATTTTAAAATATTTTTAGAAATCATTCTCGACACCTACGATATTTCGTAAATGTCGAGATTCTCGACACCTACAGACGACCATATTTAATAGTAATAAGTGCAGATTGGTAAAATGGCTCATTTAAAATATTAGTTTTATAAAAATGGTAATTTAAGCAATATTTTTTTAATTTTTAGTTATTGAATAAAAAAGGAATTTTTTAAATGAACAATTGGTTTAATTACCTGCAATAGAAAAATTGATAAGTTCTTAAATATTAGAGTCAACATGAATTCAATATAAATTTATAATATGACATGTATGATCAGAATTAAATGAAGGTAAGAATATAATAAATTTACCTTATAGCTGTATAATTTTCTCTAGATATAATCAATAGAACAACGTATTACCAAACATTCAAACACAATTATTGTATATTATAACACAAAATAACTTTACAAAAATTTACAAAATAGCCGCATTTAAATTTTGAATTTTGTTTATTTATTGAAACATATTAAAAATCTGAAATGTAGTTAAATAATAAAACTATTTTAATTTATTTAAATGTTAGTATATATAAAATATATTAAATAATCCAAAAAATTGCAATGGGCAAATCAAGTTTTATTTATTTATACATGAATAACATATCCCTAGATCCGGAAATATTGTTCACGTACATATATTATATAGGAGGGAATTCTGGAGGTTCGAGGGGTTCGGACGAAACGTTACATTTTACAAAAAGTCAATATTCCTTTTCATTAAAAAAATTTTAAAACCTTATTTATGTGTGTATAGTGTGCGAGACCAACTATCGAGAAACCCTCTGTGTAACATAGCTTTACTTAGCAAATTATAAAAAACAACTCGCTGCGGCAATTGTTGACTTTCAAATTTATGGATTCATTTATCACTATATAGCTATTACTAACAAGAATTAATTTAGCACAGATGCTATTGGTTAAGCATATTATACATATATAAAAATAATTTTTGCGCGATCAATCGTTTTCGGTATTCAGTATACTGTCAAGCAGTTTGCTTAATTGTGTTTCACTGTGTTTTGGATTTTATTAATGGCATCATGGGTAAAAGACTTCAAGAAGCTCGAATATTAAAGAAAGAAGCCAGGAAATGTCAGAAGTTAGACACTTTTAAAATAAACTTCCACAGGAGGTAAATTTTTTTTTAATTTATAATTTAAGAGATGGTGTATAATAAATTATTTGTAATTTAATTTTCAAAATTTATTATAAAAATAGATGGTATAATTTTTGAAACTGGCTGTCAGAAAATATTGGCACTGAACCTGCTAGGCCACGATGCGCAAAAGTCCAACGTCATCGAGCAATTATTCAGAATCGATTTCCGAGCATTATAAGAGAAATATATGGCAATCAATATTCTTTCTAGATTATGTGATTTTTAGTTTAGATGCACGTTTTTAAAGTAAGATATTGGGCCAGTACTTTATTTTTCAGTCACTAGTTTTAAAGATATGTGGATTAGATTTCTTCATGGAACATGCATTTTATGTACATTTAAATTTCTTAACTCTCTGTTACGGATTCCTACCTCTTGAGCTTAGTCTATTCTATTATCTGCGAATGGGACGTAAATTTGAATAAACAATTCGAGCTATATGACGAAGATATGCCTTCTCCTGAACTTGTGTACCAAGAAATATTTCGTTGGAAACAAAAATAAGTTTTTATATAGAAAGTTTCTTCATTTCTGTTTTGATCCTCCTTTTTCGATTTTATTTATTTATCCTACTATTTTTGCTTGAACTTGTTTTCTTTACAATCATTGATTTATAATTAGCATATTGTATTATTTCTATTTTATAACTAGGTATATCAACAAATCTGTAGATCAGCGACCCAATACCCCAGCTTTTTCAATCAAAGACTGTTGCCCCTCATATAACTTACTAAGTATTCGGATCCTGTTGCAAATAGCATGCACCTTACCAGTCACTTCATGCAGTGCGCTAAAAAGACAGAACGACTCACTCCACTATCCGTCATGGGAATGCACAATACAAGATCAATTAGCTATGACGAAGTTGTTGAAATTTACTGTAAGCTTCATCCACGGCGCATTTCCTTGCTTAGTCTGCTTACATCGAATAATTAGTGACAGTAATTAGTGGCTACTTTTTAAAATTGGGATTGGCAATATTATCTATTTTTACAGTGTTAAGCCAGAATTACTCATTCAATTTTGTCTCCACATGTTTGTAATTTTATTGTTACAATTAATGAATGCATTTTTACTGTAATATAAATAAATAGTTTTCCTGCTAAATTAAGGTGATTTTCTTAATAAAATTTCTTGATGGTTTTCTAGCTAAATAAAAGATATTTTGACAATTTTTAAAAAATTCAAAATTTTAAATTATTTTATATAAATTTGGAAATTACTTAAAATACATATGGGGAAGATTTGTTGGTCAATGACTTCAGATAACTAATTTCATCATCAAAAATCTATATAAGTACTGTCATACCTTATATGTCCTTAACAACAAAAATAAATGTTTTAAAAACACATTATTATTCCTAATATACTTTATGCTTGTAAAGTATGGGGTTGTAAGTCATCAAATTCAATTCTAATTTATCACAAATCAACAAAAATATCCTTATTAAAATTCTCAAACAGTACTGTACAAAGAATTCTGAAAATTAATGAGCACCCACTCAATTAAAAGTGAAACCCAATAAGACCACAACAAGACAAAGTATAGTTGCATTTTAATCTCAAAAGTATATATTTTTATTTTCTATTACAGATAAAAGTTGATTGGTTTTCTATAAATTTGGTTATCCATCAGCAAATGAAGCAATTGACTGTTCTTGTGTAAAAATTGCAAAGCCATTTGTAGAACACTTTGGTGATGATTACATTAATCGAAAAGGTGTACCTACTTTAAATACAGAGTTGACCATAAAAATAATATATAGAAAAGATTCTTTATTCTTTTACAATTAATAATTTACGATTATTTTTTTTAAAATTTTTAATAATTTCCGATAATATATATTATCAGGGCCGTAGACAACTTTCAGAAATTTGGGGTCAGGGGACAATCAATCTCCAGCATCTTATGGCTACGCGAGAACGTAGCCTAAGAATCGCAGCTCAAGGAAAAATTTTCGATTTTGTGAAATAGAATGCAGAGGAGAGAGCTTCTCAGAACTATTAAAAAATCGTCGGTCAGAGCGTTGAACATCTAATACATTGAACATTGTCATATATAATGTTCATTTTAAAAATAACAAAATATATCATTATAAACCTTATAACATTAGCAACACAATTATACTATATTAATATACATTAATACTAAATAACATAAATAAATTTACTTTTCATTATCAATTCAAAGTTAACCTCCCATATACCAACGGGGCGATGAAAGTTTAATACAGTAAAAAAATTGACTAATAACACGCGAATAATTCATTTCTTGGACCAATTTAGATATAGATATCCGGGCGCCCAGCTAGATTACAAAAACAAACTAATGTAAAAAATTGTTCACCAGTCAATTGTCGTTTTCTCTAGGGCCGCGCACACAAGTGTGGGAAATATTTTGTTATATAGTTGCTGTATTGTTATTCTATATTAGGAAGTAAATTTATATATGCTGTGTTTAAAGATCGGGAGGGGGGAGAGCGGGCTACCAAAAACAGAAGGGGTGCCAGTTAAACGAAAATATGGAAACTTTTGGGGAGCTTCAGCCCTCCCTTGTACTGATCTTTTTGACATGCAAATATTTAAATATACATAGATTTCGCGGACTTACATATTTATAGTAAAAAAATAGATTAGCTTGAATAAGAAATATTAAATTTATGTAGTGGAAAAGATAAGTGGAAAGATCGTCTGCAATTATTCTTAGATTTATTATTTGTGGACATTTTATTATAAGTGACCCTATCATCGGCTATAATTGCAAGTAATTGCTACTACTCTGCTCAGTCTTCTGTCGTTTCAAGATATATAACGGATCTTCCATGAAACCTGCACCAATTAACTTCCTCTCTCTGAAGTCTCTATCCGACAAATTTTATCTTCCAAAGAGAGATAATAGATTAGAGATTAAATAATAGATTAAATATATAATTATAACGTTAATGGAATATATTATATCAAATCACAAGAAATAAAAAATATATAAAGGCAGGCAATATTTTATGTGAATCACAACAAACAATAGATATATAGAATACATTTATATAAATATGGAGAGATGTAAATGTTTTAGATAATGACAAGAAAAACTGGATAAAATATTAATTAAAATGATGAAACACAAACAAAATTTTATTTCCACATAAAAATGGACCAGAATTACTAGTTTTAGTTATAGGTACAATGTTAGAAGCTATATAAGGAAGAAATGATGTTTAAAATTAAATAAAATTCAACCGTAGTTTGAATAAAACGATTAAGTATATAAATTTTATAATGTTTAGTTGATTATAGTTAATTTTCACAGTTTTTGTCGCACTATTTTTACGCAACCTTTACGGTTTATATAGTTTTCAAAGTTTCATTCAAAAAGTTTATCAATTTATATTTCCTTGGAGTTAGCAGAGATTGCAGAAAGAATAAAATGTTCAGCGTCGGACGATTTTTCAGATTGAGTTATTTGTGTAGTTTTTTCCTTCCTGAATCATTATAAAAAATTATTATTTATTTTGTGTATAGTAAAAAAAATGTTTATTATATATAAATAATTAGATATTATAATATAATTAAAACACTGCGGTAAAAAATACAAAATTGGAGCATAAAAATTACAATAATAAAATTTAAAATATTACTATAAATATTGTAATCACTGTTATATGATAAAACATGAAAATAATACATTCATTAATATACAACGTGTTCCGAATATCCACGTGAATTAAAATTAAATAAGTGCATTGGGAATGAATTGGATATTTATAAAACATCCAAGTTACACCCATAAAAGTAGCAGGAAGATACGAACAAAGACTCCCCTCCCCCTACTTCAATTATGTGCATGTTAAAGTTTTCCCGCATTTTTGCATGTTAAATTTCCACGCACTTTTACGAGTTAAATTACAAACAATTATACAGTTAATTGAAAGTTAAAATTTCAAAATTAAAAAAAATATTTTAAAATAAAGTAAAAAATTCTAAAATTTCTAAAATTCTGAATTTTCAAATTAATAATAAAAAAAATTCCAACGTCTGTTTGTGAGGCAATGTTAGCAGGATTCAGAAAAGACCCTGCCTTCCTTCGAAATTAAGTTCTTCGATGAATGCTCCTTTCATCTTAAGGGCAGAGTATATACAAGCATAATGTTCATAATATTGGGCTGTAGAAAACCATCACCATCGAATCACAACTTCTGGAAAGACTTTATCTTTCACAGTTTGGGCCTTCATTCTTTTTTTCTGTGTTCTTTCATGCGACATAGACCGACGGACAATGAATTCAGAAAGATACTGTCAGAAAAGACATCCCATATTTTCGAAGACGTTGAGAAATGTTATTTCAGTAGGATGGTGACTAATCCCATTCTTTATTTAATGCTCAATGCTTTAAAACACATAATACAATAAGTCCTGGAGTCCTTACCACTTGAACGCTTTTGTAAGACATTGAGAAATTTTCAAAGAGATATGATGAGTGTGTACGCTAAACAATGGCGTGCTTTTTGTTTAAGTGCAATAACTGTTAGGTACATTATTATCTATTTATATTTATGGTGAGAGTATCTTCTCTGTCAACCACTATGCAAAATATGTTGTTATGGCTCATTTTTCATTTTGTCCTAACTTGTCATAACACCCTGTAAATAATAATAATTCATAATCTTTATAAAAAAATATAGAATCAATTTCAGGGGCGTAGCTACGAAATGTTAGGGGCATGGCTTACAGAAGAAATTAAAAAGGGCACTTTTTTCAAATTAAAAGTCGCACAATTTTAGTAACTATTAAATCTATTTATTAATGGGATTGAACTTACATAATTATATTATAAAATATAATATGAATATATATATTTACAATAAATACTAAATTACCATGATAAGCATAATATAGTGACAATAATTCAGTGACAACAATTCTGTATCTTTGGAAAATTTACTTATATATAATACTTATAATAGATATAATACCAGGGATAAAAAACGCAGTGCATAAAGCGTCAAAATATCAATAAGTAAGTATGGAATATGAGATGTTCATATAGCGAATCTGAATGTCCTTTCATTTTTTCAGCAAATAAATTCTTGATCCACTTTTTCCAGGTTAATGTTGTCTGTTTCAGATTTGTGAAAATGAAAAATTATCACATGATTTAGTCTTTTTTGCTGCATATTATTTCTCAGCCAAGTTTTGACTCGGCGGAGCATGCTAAAACTACATTCGTTTACAGCGTTTGAGCGAAATCAGCTTGATGATTTCTTCATATATTTGCTTCTCTCTAGTAGACAGTAGCTTCAAATAATTTATAAGTCATCGAATTCTGGTGTTTCCTTGGTTATTCGGTTTTGTTGCTCCTCCATAGCGAAAGCTGTATTTTGAGCAAAGGTAAATTGAAAGTTTCTTTGTCTTCAAAACTAGCAGGTAACTTACAAGAAATCTACGTTTCTTCATAAACTCGCAACTTCTGATACTCTTTCTGTTAGAATCGTTGAAATCTTGTGCTTGATCAGTAACCTTTCCCAGAAAGAGGTTAAAGCTGTCTTCATTTCTCATTGTCTCCAACGTTTTCACTGTCATTTGCGTGGCACGCTGACCTTCGTTTGCTGATATCTTGGAGCTTTGAAAGGTTTTTGAGAGATTGTCAGCTATTAGCAGAACCGTCTTTGATACCTCGACACCAACATAGAAAATCAAATTGTTTTTTTGTGGCCAGGACTCCTCCAATCTCGCTCTCATTTCGGAATCAGAGACCTCCTCTTTCGCTATTTGCAATGTTTTCAGATATTGATTTGAATGCCACTGCTTTTACTGTCCAGCAAGTGGGACATAACATCCGTATTCTCGGTAACTCCTCTGTGATTTAGTTCTGCATCTTTTGAAAGAGAACAAGACGTTTTGATGACTTCTTTATTAATTTTGTCATTTCAAAGACGTCATCTAGTGCATCACGCATGACAGTAATTTGCTTCATCGAATCTTGGCATGCCAGGTTCAACAAATGCCCATAACATGCAGTGAGTCAACAATGCCTTAGGTTTCTCTTTCATTAATTGAGTTTCCACACCCCTTTTATTACCCAGCAAAGCACTCGCGCCATCGTAACACTGTCCACCAAAATTTTCCAGATTCAAATTTAGCCTCAGAAAGATAGGTATCCTTTATTACTGTTATGTCACAATGTGATCAGCAGAAGTATTATCCAGTTTGAAAAATACCAAACATTCTTCATGGGGATTTAGTACATTGTCCACCAACAAAACACAAAACACAAGTTGTAGGACATTGTGTATGTCGTGTTCCTGGTTATATGAAAAGGGCAGGGTGGGTTTTTAACCCACCCTGCTCCATACGTATCTACTCGCCTAAATTAAAAAAATTTGTTAAGATTTAATTATATAATTTTCTCATTAATTAATATCGGTTTTTTGGTCTGGAGTCTGAAGTCTGACATAACTAGAATTAAGAAATAACCAACAGAAGGTCGACATAGAGGTCCGAAATAACCAGCTGAAGGTCGATATAGAGGTCAGAAATAACCAAAAGAAGGTCAAAATTAAGATCCGAAATAATAGAAGGTCGAAGTAGAGTTCCGAAATAATCAGCCGAAGGTCGTTTTTGTGGATCCGGAATAATGAGAAATATTCTCTATACATGGCTTAATCGGAAGTATAACTATCAATATCCGGAATCGATAGTATAAATTCTTGTACTCTTGAGTTCCAATTAGCCGTATATATTTATATATACAGCATGTACGACTATTTATTTCTAATAAATTAATTTACAGTCTTTACAATTATTAATTTATGATCATTTTGGCAACCATGTAGGTTTATTAGAGATCTGTGTTTTACGTGCGGTATTTACCGTAAATATTTATCAATTTCTATTTTCATAGATACTATATACGCGATTCTATATGTTCAATATACGACATATTAAGTTGAATTTAATCTACATAGCTTGGTGTATTATAACTTTATTTTTGGATTTACTTTTTTCCCTAAAAGTATTTCTATGAGAATAGATACTTCTATTGTTATTGAATGCCTGTACTCTTATTTATAATTTTACCAGATTTCTACCCGGTACGGCTATTAAGAATGTAAGAGTAGGTTATATATATAATATCGTTAAAATATTCTAAAACAATATTTTCTTGAATTTAAAAAATATGTTAACCACTTTAAGAACAAATAATTAAAACTAAAAAATTAGAAAATATCGATTATACTCTTTTATTTAAAAAAAATTCAATAAATTTTATTTTATTTTTAGAGGAACTTTTCATGATGTAAAGAATTAAATTATAATAAATCTGGATATTTTGTTAAAATATTTTTTATAAGCGAATTAACTCACCTTAATATGCACATCACAACCAGAGCTACTGCAACTCCAATAGAAACAACAAGAAGCCCCAAACACCACATAAACAGTGTAATACTAAAAGAAATACCAGAAGGAATTTCTGGTGAATGGATACTTCCGTTTAGACAAGAGTCCTGATTCTTAAGGACAATATCGACTTGTAAAAGTTTGGCGAATTGCCCTGCTGAACTATTTGCTGAGAGGAGTAGTGACAGATTTTTGGAATTGTTGAATTTAGTGTTCAATTCAGAGGATACTTCTATTACCGTTCGATGCCAAGTGTAGCTGCAATATATGAATGTAGGTAAAGAGTTCTGCCCATTTGTATCTGCCCAGAACGTTTTGTAAGAAATACTGATCTAATTTATATGTTTCTTAAATTTTACAAGTGGTACTGATACAAGTGGTTAATATTTTAATGAAATTTTAACATTTATTAAATTATAATTAACAAGTTAACAAATTAGTTATACTGCTGATTAAGTTTATTACATTTTTTCCGTGTTATAGGTACTCTATACCTTTATTTCTCGGAATGCTAAATACAATTCATAAACAATAAAACATAAGAATATAAATCTATGAGAAAAGTATCTCTAGCGAATGAAAATTATTTTGGTCTTATTTTAATATAGATAAAATAAATTATTTCTCATTAATTATTAAAAAACTTAAATTTAGTGATTTAGTAAACTTAAATTCTATAATTTCTATATATATTTATTTTCGAGATTTAAGATTTCCAGTAAACTCAATATATAAAACAGTTGCATGATTTTTTTAAAAAGTCTTTTTTGAGTAGTTGGTTTAAGAAATTGTAATAGCCAATCAATAAAAATGTTTATCAGTTTATGTTTAATTAAATTCTGTTAGCTAGCATATTTTCTCCTAACTATATATAGTATGTATCATTATATAACTATATAATGATACATATTATATATTAGTCCGGGATCCCAGACGGTTTTAATCAAAATTTTTGGTGAAAAAGGTTTGATACTTTTATCAAATAATATGATACATGGGATAATCAAATATGTAAGTCTTAAGTTGCAGAAATTGAAAATTATTTTTTTATGAGCATTAAGTGTTTTTCGATATTAAAGAATAGAAATTTTTTTTATGGTTTTCACCCAATTTTCTTAAAAATGCTCATTTTAAAGAAAATAAAGTTGTTATTCAAACTTTTGAATAAATTGATGTATATAAATTTGTTCATCTTATCGTTTTCAACATATTTCAAGCAAAATTATATGGAAAAGTCAAACTAATTATTTTCTAGAAACATTTAAATATTGGTTATCAAGTTAAAATATGCCTAAAATAGGCTTTAGTACTAATAGTAATAGGTTTCTGGAAAATGATTCGCATGACTGTTCAATGTAATTTTACTTGTAATATGTTGAAAACATTTAGATGAACAAAATGATATGCATCAATTTATTCAAAAGTGTGAATGACTTCATTATTTTCTTTAAAATGTGCATTTTCATGAAAATTGGGTGAAAACCATAGAAATTTCTCCTATTCTTTAATATGGAAAAACACTAAAATGCTCATTAAAAAATAATGTATGATTTCTGAACTTAAGACTTACATATTTGATCATCCCATGGATCATATTACTTGATAAGAGTATCAAACCTTTTGCACCAAACATTTTGATTAAAACCGTCTGTGATCCCGGACTATATATATAGTTAAGAGAAAATATGTTAACTTTATAGTTAAAAGAACCCCAATGAATATAGAATCATTCATCGCCACTTTAATCAATCACTTTAAATATTCAGTTAATTGATTCAGAATTTTCTAAAAATTGTATTCTCTTTCTAAAAAACTATATTAAAAATCTCACATCTTTGCTGCATTAGGAAGGTTGATCAAGCTTTCGTTAAGCTTGGGTGCAGAAACTATGGAACTATTTCCAATTTTTAAAGATTCGTTTTTGCTAATCTTTCCGACCATCTTCACTTGGAAAGTAAGAAAATCTTTGGGCTCAACGATGAGTGCAAACAGTTCCAACTTTAGTGGTTCAAAGCAGTTCTTATTTTTTTTAGTGAGTCCATATGTGAATATCTATTAATAGTAAATTAGATAAAAATCAATGGATAAAATGTACAATTAATTTTATATAAACGTTACAAAAATGAAATAAAATATATTATTTATAATATTGGAAGATTTCCAAAAATCCATCTATTCACATAGATAATTTGGTAACATTTATTCGTTGTAATTTATTCTACTTCTAATCAAAGAAAAATTGTATTTTTGAAAACTCACCTGAACTTGATTCAATGTTTTCGATTCATTGAAAATTATGACTTCGCCATTTCGAAGCAGCAGTAATATCACTTGATTTACTGATTCCTCCAGATCCACAATGATCATAAAATTTGACTCATTAGATTTCATTTCCGATGGTGGATTGTCCTTGATAACAATCTGAATCCGTTTGACCCAATGGTGATATATTTTAAATTCATTCATTTATTTAAAAAAAATATATGGAACACAAATTAATAATTAAAAATTGAAATGTTGTGTTTTTTTAATGAATCACTCATGTAAAACGTCTTCCGAAATTACGCAAAATAAACCATTACATAAATTTTTAATACATTAATTTATATATATAAATAAAAATTTTAAATTAACTTAAATGCAATTTCAAATGACTTTATACAAAAGTTAATAAAACAGTTATATATTTTCGTATACTCACCCTTATGTAGTCAGTCCCAACTACATTCTTTGTTGGTCTGTAAACCAATAATCCACTTTTTTTGTTGATAACAGCGTGTCCTTTTCGCGGAGAAGGAAAACCGATTTCCCAAGTGAAAGGGTCATTTTCTGGGTCCAATGCTAGCAATTGTATTGAAGCTACGACACTAGAGTCGGTGTTTGGGATAAATAAATGGGTTAAATTTTGGGAAACAAGACGTGGTCCTTGATTTTTGGCGTATTTGTCCATAGTTACCAGTGCAAACTGGGTTTCATTTTGAAAGAATAGTTGCGGTGACGTTGAATTATACTTGGAGGATGTACCCTGTGAAATAATAACTAAAAGCTATGGTTTAGCTATAAAATAAATATAACAATCACAAGATCGAGGAATTAGAAAGATCTGCTGTAGAATGAAATTACGGGTTTTCTCATATTATCATTCCCAATTTATTACAAAATAATTATAACATATTAATACGAGTATTACGTAAGTTTTCTTACCAATTGTGTTCGGCAGATTTGTGTAAGCAATATAGATCCTGTAATCGACGGAGGTTCAACCCCATTACATGTTTCAAAAGCTAAAGTCCATACCTTAGTTTCTGTAATAATAATAGATCTATTTATAAACTTTAATAATAAAAAATATTTTTAGATATGTTATATATACCGGTTCAAATTGAATAGATTATAACTTACTATTTTCGATACAAAGTTTTTCAATAATCTTGTTTTCAAAAACCGTAATAAGATATTTTAATGAAATAGAAATAAATTAACAAAAAATCATTTATCTAACTTCTCTTATATATTATAAATGGGAATTATTGTTAATGTGATATTTTATAATCTGGAGATAAGGTATATCTGACCTGTGTTCCAGTAGATGAGTTGAGTGACACGATCAGACGATGAAGACACCTTTGTATGGAGTAACAATTCAATTGTCAGTGGATACGTAAGACCGATGTCTTGGGATACTGGTGAGATGTAGAAGCTACTACCAATAAAGGTAATATCACTGAAATATTTACAGAAACCGCCTTTAAGTTATGAACTGCTGACATTTTATAATTTTGTTTAACTCAAAAGGCCGAAGATTCTTTCATTGTTATAAAACTTATTGTTGACTAGATCTTATAAACATAATAATATTAAAATAAATAATTATTATATTTATTTAAAATAAAACAATTTTTCAGAAAATTATTTCGCAATATTTCGTAATATGGTTTTTACAAAAATTACAATCAATAAGAATATATTAGTAATATGTTTTACAACCAAACAATTAAACAAAATAAGAACACACACAACCTCACCGGTTGATAATTGCTCTGGATAATTTGCCCCTTGTTGCTTTAATACTAACAATATATGGATTGTAGTTCATAACTCCATCTGTGGAATAACTTTCCGCCTCTTCACTGAAGCCGTAGACTAGAGACACCCTTTGTTCAGCTTTAACAATTAAATATGCCCATGTTATAATCTCCACAAATTTAAGTTTTATCGTATTAATTTGTGGATCACAGTTGTATTCGATAAAATTACCTAGAATCAATTATAGTAAGACTTACCGAAGTGTGTTTTCAAAGTTATGGAGTAGTCTGTGGTACTCCTCTTTTTTCTTTTACTGTTATGGTTGACGGCTGTTGGATGCAAGATGGTTCCTGCGGTAATAATCAGACTGTCCTCAAGTAAGACTAGTACTGTTCCCAAGGTTTTCTCAGCACAACTCATGGCTTCATTGCATAGTCGAATATGATAGTGAAGATGCCTATTGGTTAACAAATAATTGAAAAGTAATATTGGGTTGCACATTGTAAGGCAACGATATGACATATTAGCAAATTAAAAATATAAGTTTTATCTAATTTTAAGTAATTTAACAATTCAAAGAATTTAGACTTTACTTTCCGGGCTCCAAATGCATAGGTTTGTTGGGCCCCGCCATATTTGAAATGCTGTTACGATAAGTTTGATTCTTTCCAACAGCTGTGATTACATCTGAAATGTTGGCTACTGGACCTCTATCGTTCAGTTCCATGACACCGTTCTTGATGGCGATCTTGTTATACCCGCCAATTGAATTGAGTGAAATTGTGAGACAGTTAACAATATCGCCCTCTGCTCCCTTTCGTGAGCCAACGCAAAATTCTTTAAACAAATTAAATTATTTTGCAAATTACTGCTTTAACTAGAAATTAAGTAAAACTTGATGGATTAAATATCAAGAGTATATTCAATGCAAAATTACACAATTATCAAACATGTATGATATTTTTAAAATATTACATGTAACTACAAAATATGCTTATTAATTGAAAGAAAATATTTTGAATTTTGTGTATTATTGTCCTTAAGAAATCAGGTTAGTCATTCATTTTCTTATGATTCTAAATTTCAAATAATATAAGACACTCTCGAATATTGAACGTAATCTCGAAACAAATTTACACAAAATATGATTATTTCACCTGCTTTAGTAGCATACTTGTCATCAGGTTCATTAAACTCAATAGCGATTTCGTCCGCCTTATCGGTGGATGATATTTCAGGAGCATTAATCTCTTTGGCTAAAAGTGTTGTACCAGGGACAATCACCTTGAGGTTTTTTACAGACGGCGGATCACACAAAACAGTTACACCTAAGATATTATGAACACGATTAAAGACGGTTGTTGATATCCGCATTTATTAACTAAAATAGAGATACGAATATTTTGAGTTGTTACATTTTTAAATACATTTTACAAAAACCAAATTGGAAACATATTTGATGTTGTTATCAACGAAAATATCAGAAACTTACCGGTAGAATCACTAAATCCTATTATCAATCCTGCTTTATTCATGGCGGCAACAGTCGCATAATATGTAACGTTATTGGCCAAACGTAGTCCAACCTTTTTCACAATTGATTCATTGATTTTAACGAAGTCCATTACATCCGTTTGACCTGGAGCCGTACCTATGGCCCATTTGTACTCCTAAAATATTTTTAACAACCACGTAAATTACAGAAAGTGATACAACAATACTACTTTATTAAAAATATACAATTCTTTCAGACCTTGATCGTTCTAATTAGTTAATAATTTAGACAAATTTAAAATTAATCTAATAAAAAAGTAATACAACACAATATTTACAAATTATAATATATATATTTATGGGAGATTTTTATTTTTAAATAATAATTATGTTAGTCTCATATATAAATTCCGAGTATGATATAAAGTAAACGCCTCTTATTATGCCCATCCTGCTAAATGATAAATATTGAAGTAGCCAATGGTTCATTTTTTAAATAAAATTACGACCTAAAAAATATTTTAAAATTGTATAATGATTTTATTAAAAAATTCTAAAAGACATTTGATTTTATCACATAAATATCAAAACAAAACAATTATTTCTGAAAAAATATGTCACCCTTGTATGCCTCCGGTATTATTGTGGCACACTGTTTTGGGTCTGAATGCTGTATTACAATATTCGTATTTTTTCATATAGTATGCGATGAAAAGTATATTTTGTATGTCATTTAAAAAAATAAACATTTGAATTTTTAATGAAAAGTTTTACCTGAATTCCAGATTCAGGATCCAAAATTGAAAATTGCAACTTTATAGTGTTGTTGGAGGCTTGAGCAGTTGCAGCAGAGAAAGGCTGTTTGCTTGAAACATCATAATAGCTCCATGGAATATGTGTTCCTATGATGGGGTACGTGACATCCAGAGTTATTGGGTCTGATCTTCCTTCTATTTCGTAACCACCCAAAGTTACAGCTTTAACTGAAATATCAAAGAGTTCAATTTCAAGGAACTTGTTCACAATTCTAAATAAAAACGATACAATTTGATCCTGGTATATAAATTAAACACCAAATCAGCAATAAAAGAAATATATCGGAATGAATACTTTTAGTTGAGGATTAATCCTAAAGTAATTGTTAATTTATTTCAAAATAATTAAAAAATAACTTACAGGATACTCGATGAAAGATTGTTTTATATTTTGGCATGCCACAATTTTAATTTGTACATTGTGGCTTATTTCACTAAAATATTAGTAGTTTTGCTTTAATATTTGTGGATTACCAACCCTGAATTATTAATATAAATATTACGAATAATTCATTTTTTATGAATATTATATTTTAAAACTGATTAAATGTTTTAGTTATTCTTAACTAAATAGAATATTGTAAATTCTGTTAATTTATAATTTTATAAATTTTGAAAATTACCATGAACATAAAATTGTGAAATATTTGCCTCAGCCACATAATCAGTGAAGTTTATTTTAGAGAAACTGGTTTGGATAAGATCTAGCGATTGTTTGGGACAGTTAACATCACAATATAGGTAAGAACACACAGAAACACATGGGACACACGGTTCACTTATCTGAAACATAGAAATATATTATACAATATATTATGCACAATAATATAGAATTAATTATAGAATTTAAAGATACATATTTTTATTCGGTCGAATAATTTTACACCACATTTGCGTTAATAATTCTAAGAAAATATGATATATGTTATATTTCCATATTATTCATAAAAATTAGGACAGATAGGAGATATCATGATAAATATATTCATTATTGGATGCTGCAAGATACAACATACAATATAATATGATATTATTATCCAGTACAAATAATTACATTTTTAATTTTAAACATCTAAACCCAGTATTAATAAGCTTTGTTATAAAATGTTTTATTCTTTGACAATAATAATAATATGTTTATACAATAATAAGTTTTCAAAGTGTTTATAATAACCTGAGTCCAATGAACAACATCCGCTTCGGATTGATTCTCTTGATTTATGCTCAACTTGGCGTAATATTTGACAGATGTTGCATGATGCCAATGAAATGGTTTTGCATATTGGAGCAACTTTTTGTTGGTAGAAAGCAAGCTGTAACGTACAAACTAAATATATTGATACCAACAAAAGAGTTTTTATTTTTTTATTCAAATTTTAAAATCATCTTTAGTATATTTATATTTTTGAACAAATTTATGAAAGTGGATCGCATTTAATAAAAAGCTATAGTAAATTATTCATTATAGTTATAACTGTATAAAACAATTCGTAAACAATTATTATATTATTTCGAATTATGATAATTTCCAACATTTTCAGTGATATTACATGTATAATGCTCGTAATATAAAATAATTCAATTGTCCATTAACTTGGAATTTGTGAGTTAATCCAATGCACTACAAAGGTTAAAATGCTCCAAATGAAGGATATAGAAGAATACTTTATAAAATATAATGCCCACCTAAAATTAGATATAGTTGCAGTCGTGCTGTAAGGTTTGAATGGATCGGTAATTTCAGGTAAAGTATTTGGATTGTTCCATACGTGGAAAATAAAGTGAGTCTTGACTGAAAAGTGTGCAATTTCTGGAAAACATCAGGATATATCAATTACATATACAAACATATATACATTAACAAACTCCATTGCAGGAAAAATATAAATGACATTATTTTTTCTTACTACATAATAATTCACTGATTTCCATTTGATTTATAAACAATCATAATTATAGGTGAGTACCTGTTGTCATCTGAACAAGTTCTTTATCATCTACGGCAACCCGAACTGTCCAACTTCCAAGAATGTCTTTCACTAGACGGAATGTGAAATTGTGAAACCCTTGAGATGGATCCATATTCAGGGGGATAACATTATTTTTGGCCGCGGTTGAATCAGAACGACACCAAATACGCAGCTTCCATTCAAGATCTGCAGGAAAAGAGAATACATTTGAGAAATCACAATGAGCTCAAAAACAGTCATACATTATAGTAATAATAGATAATTAAAAACATGGGAGGTTAAATTATTTTATTGATAGAGTTATTATTAAAAAAATAAAGTTAATAGGAAAACTCTCCGTAATTGTTTTACCTTGGAAGATATTGACTCCACAGCTTGGGAAGATGACCTTATAATTATTGTTCAAAGACGACCCATCTGTGCCAATAAAGTTTGGTTCTTTGTCCAAATCAACAAGTTTCCACTGATTCAGACTCTCAAAACTAGATGAAGTTGTGGAACTGGATGATTTAGAGCAGTCGCAAGTACAATTCTATGAAATCAAAAGAATTATAAAAAATAAAATAAGTATTTAACATATATGCTTAACTTAACATAACACGTATAGCATATAGCATATATAGCATATATAAAAAAATAAATGCATGAATTAAAACATTTTATATTTTCTATTCTATACTGTCATATTTAAAACAAAGATTAGAAAATATTCCCCTCACAATGAATGCATAATAATCGGAACAACACTGGCATGTGGACTCCTCATAGTCTCCAACAGCGTTGCTCGGTCCATCCCAGAGTAAGAAACTTGTAATGGCATGAGGACCGGCTGCTGACCGTAGTTGGAACTGATAGAGTCCGCTGCCTGTATTGTCGAATTCAGCGGCTCGACTTATGGCCCCGACAAGAAAACCTTTTTGACTGACAAGACGTTTAAGAGACAGATCAACTGTTGTGCCAGTTACCTTGACCGCCTCCTTGGAGCGCAGCAAAATCCATGGATAAGCCGCCATGTTGAGTAATCCGGATGTCTGAATAAAAATATATAGATTTTTTTGTTTTATTTATCAATGACAGTTTTGTAATTATTATTAATAATAAAAGAAACAATTTACAAATAGAATGCAGTATTTAGAAGATCGATTCACTGTTTATTTCGTGTCTATAACTGTTAAATAATTGAAAAGAAAAATATGACAATACTGTATCGATATGCCATTAATTATATACAGATTTTAATTTCAACAAAACAGAATTAAAATTAAATATAATTCTTAGAATGCGTAGGCCATTTCATGTTTAAGACGTTAAATAAATATGATCGTTTTCATATTAAAAAATTAAGGGAACCAAATATTTTTTAAAAATTGAAATAGGTATTTTCTAGTAATTCATATTAAATCCACATTCTATATACACAACTAGTAATGCTAGGTTAATTAAAAAATTATTATAATTAAATAATACAACATTTGTAAATCGATGTTTACAATTTTTAAGATGACTTAACATAAAACTTACTTCAATTGTGTTCCATTTTTCAAAAGAAATTATATTTTGATTTCTAACTTGTGAGGTCATTTCGTGCAAGAAGAAGTCTTAAACACAAATACATAATATATATCTGAGTGCTTATATGCTTTATACGCAATACAATAGTAGTCATTTAAAATTCCAATAAGAAAATATGTTAGCACAATTTAAAAGTTTATTAATTAAAATACCATTAAAGCAAAAGTTTAATGATTCTATACATACTATTATGGAGTATACTCATTCATTAACAAAATTTGTTTATTTTGATCTGTAGAATCGTCTTTAAATTGGCAAAACCAAAAGTTAAATATATTAACGAAATATTTCAAACTCACAGGTAATATTAGAGTCAACATTGATAAACAAGTTTTGTTGTTTGATTGTCTCTCCAACCCTAAGTGTTATTGGGGAACTCTCAGACTCTTCAAGAAGAATGGGATTTGTTATTATTTGAGCTGATCCTCCAGCTACATTGATGAAATCGAGTTCCACCCAGTAGGGAACGTCATTCTATAGATATATGAGTGTTGAAATGTTAAAAACTGCATAAAAACAAATCTTTTATAATTTTAACTGAATTTAAATACAGTGAAACTGGAAATTATTTAAAACAAACCTCAAGAGTGACGTCATCAATTTCGAATTGACTAACATTTCCAGAAACTATAAACGTGGCTTCCAATCCCGACATAAACTTCATTTGTGTGGTCATAGAGGTATCTGAAGCTGACATCTTTTTACAACCTTTGTCTCCGCGCAATAATCGAAGTTTTATATATTTAATGTCTGTTTCCAAGTCTTTGAATTCCTTCCAAGAGAGTAATATATTATGCGGACGTCGAGTAAACAAGGGAGTCTAAAATAATGTGAAACAAACTTATAAGTAGCCTAAATGAAGATTGGTTATTTAAAACATTTACGTTTACTTTTGAAAACGTTTTTTATCGTATGATAAAATTGTATAGTATAACTAGAGTTATAAGGAGCAACTTTTGAGGGGAAAGGAAAATTTTGAAATGAACGTATTGCTTTAGAAAACGATAAAATTGAAAAAAAATATTCATTTTCAGTACCATTCAAAACATTCATTCATTTTAAACTTTAAAAAAAATATTTAATGGAAAATTATGTATACGGAGATAATGTCTAACAGTTGAACTGCTATTACTGTAATGCTTATATTTTCGGACAATTAAAAAAAAAATTTATTGACTTATAAATAAATGCTCACCTGATGCTGAGGCTGGTTCTCAACAGTAACAGTACCCATAATTGGTGGTGTTAGATCTGTGAATACTATGGATCTAGCAATTCCACACTGTCCAGCGGTATTGCCCATAATCACTTCAATGATCGAGCTGGTATTGTGCTCTAAGAAAAGACGTTCCAGGGTGACATTTTGAATTTTGGAGTCAAGGGGGGTGAGCAGGACTGGACCACGTATGTTGTAATAGTTGGAGACTATTCGGCTGTCCATACCTTTTGAGAGCTGTCAAAACACGTTGGTCAGTTCTATTTTATATAGAAATATATTTATATAATACTAATATATTACTATTATAATCACCATTTGTTCGCATGACATTTCCGATATTATCGAATCTAATGAACGGATCCCAATATAGTAGAACTGAATTTCGGCAGAGGTAGAAAATTGATTCCAACTGACTTGAAGATTTTCAGAATTGTTTGTTATTGTTTGGTGAATCAGAGGAGATGCTAAAATTCAATTTAAAATAAAAAATATGCAAATTAAACTTGTTTTAGTTCACAATTATTGAACAACTATAATATTTGTTCTCATATATTTTCATAGGTATATATACAATTGAAAAATAAACATAATAAATCATATGCCTACTGTAAATGATAAATAAACGAAATAAAATTATTTATTTTAAATAATTGTGAATAATGATAACTTTAAAAAACATTTAATTATATACAGTTAACTAACTGATTGCAAATGTACATCACTCACTTGTGATATTTGTTTTTAATCCAACTTTAATTCCGTTACTACTTGACTCAGCAAATGAAAAAAAACGACTGTATGCCCGCACTGTTGCATAATAAATTTTCTTGTATGGTTCAAGTTTCAAATTTGAGAAGGTAACACTCGTATTCTGACCAACATTTGTCCAAAATACTAGATTATATCGTAAAGATCCACGTTGGCGGTCAGTTCCAATACATACCTCAAAATAATCGATGCCTTCTGACATGAGGTTATCAAGTTCTGCTGGATTGCTGGAGTGTCGAATATTGTTGTCCAAGGGAAGCTTAAAGTTCTGCCAATTAATTGATAGTGAATTAGTTAAAGTCTGCTGGTCAAGGTCATGACCAATGATTGGTCCATCAAAAACGTATCCTGGTATGATTGGTTCTTGTTTAATGGTTACTCCCTTTGAGGTGAAGATATAGGTTTGATCTAGCTCTGTCGTTATACGAACTAAACTGTGAAAGGATTCTCCGTCTTTTCCATTGAAGTTGAATATCGTCCCTTGATTGGTACCTGTAAAATACATTGAAATATCAATTTAATATTACTATTATATAGTCGAATATTATGTTTTATAAACTTAATTATTTTTTGGTATATTTATCATAATTAGTTTAATATTAATCAAATAATATATTGTAGTTTAACTATATTTTTCTATCATAAATAATATATTTATATAATTAAGTAACATGGCTTAACAATTTATTATATTAGAATATCTATATTTCATTATTATCCAGTGAAACTCAGTGGTTTGTTTGACATTTATTATCGGATTTATAATATTATTTAATAAACTATATAAACTTGAATGCGAAAATATCATATTTTTTTTTTAAAGAATAGGTTGAATGCATTCATCAATGCTATATTTTGTTAATCAATCTTCAACTAATCCTACCAGTCATATCAGTGAAGTTCTGCATAAACGTTCCATCTACTCGAACGACAGCCCACTCCAGACGCTTGAGAGGACATGACTCACTGGAGAAGTCCCAACTAGCCGATAGTGATGTCGGATTTGATTGGATGCTGGCTTGTACAAGAGGATCGCTTCCATCCAAGACACCGCGCATTCGTCGATCCCCTCTGTTCAAATAGCTAACTGATATCCCATTGGACGATGAGATAGATGATTGGCCAGTCCAGGTCAGACATCGGACAGACGCAAAAACCTTAAAAAAATAAAGAATTCAATAAATATTTGAGCGTAAATTATGACAGAATTATAAAGAATTATGTGACATTTCGGAAGTTTTCGGAAAAAACCATACAAATATAAAAAAATAAGATAATTTAAGTTAATTCTTGGTGGAATAGTGCGGTTTGATATGTCATAAAAATAGCTTTCGCACGCTATTGCAGTGCAAATTGATAATTTTCAGTTTCTGATAGATTTAGGTAGGGGAGGGGGGGGTACAAATTTTATACACCTGAAACCCATTTTTATCGGCCACTGACAATATGTATAACGTAAATCCTTATCTAAGCAATAAAAACTTAAAATTGCAATTAACTACTTAATACATTTTATATTACCAATGATTACCAATGATACATAATATATTACCAATAGATAGAAACATGTATATAAAGTATCTAAAAACATCATTATTTTTTTTAAAATCATAAACAGTATCTAAAAAATGAACATGTCAAAATATTATTTTTTAGTGAATATCTCAAAAAGGAACCATCTGAGATCCTATATCTGTATTACCAACAGATAGGAAAATGATTACAATCTATCAGATAGGGTAAGTTAAAAGAATATAAAATTTTCAGAAATCACTCAATGATCAAAAGTGATATTTTTACACTAAATCAGAGTCTCCGATGTTTCCTTTTTGAGATATTAACTAAAACATAATTTTTTGACATGTTCATTTTTTATATAACTGTCTATGATGACATATATGAACATTTTTTCAAAAAAATAATGATGTATTGAGATACTTTATATACATGTTTCTATCTTTCTATTTATAGGTAAAATATTATATGCATTCAAAATGCATCATACAGCAGTTATTTGAGATTTAATGTTTTTATTGCTTAGATAAGGAATTTACGTTACATATGCCGATAAAAATGGATTCCAGGGGTCTAAAAATTTGTAGGTACCCCACCATTTTTTAATTGCTGAGACCTAAATCTATTAGAAAGTGCAAAAAAATCAATTTGCACTGCAATAGCGCGTGGAAGGACATATCAAACCTCATTAAAAGGTGATACTTAAAATTTAATTAAATCAAAAAAGTTACAGTTTTGTGTTTTATCATATCCACATCTGTGAAGGTGAACATTCGAGTATTCATCTCAACTTTGGTCCAGTCTTTTTCATTGCACCCACCTTGGTAACTACCAAGACAGATTTCATAACTATAAAAATAGATAAATAGACTTTTGGTTATTATAATAAATAAGAGTAAGGAATACTTCCTTGCTATACATACTGCGATATTTCGTTGACTGTATCCTCGCATTTGGTCCAAGCAATTGTAACTGAGCTTAAGGATGTTTGACAAGTAGCATCAATTCTAAGACATTCTGTAAAAAGGTAAAACTTACATTTTTAAAAGTCAAGCAGTTCACGTTCTATAGTCATTTCAAGAAGTGCTTGTTTGAATGAGATCTGAACTAATACAAATATAACATTGTTCTTTGAAAGAATTTTTTCGGAATAAATAGTAATTTTTCTGTTTATTTAAAATTTGTACTGGGTTATTTAATTTAATAAGGGTAAGTTTTATATTTGAAATCATCAATAGCGTTAAAGATTAAAAATAAAATTAAAATTTCAAACTAATTTGAAATAGCAGCCAAATATTTTATTTCCAAAAAATGAAAAAAATTATAATCACTACCCATATTATAGTTCAACAATTCTTTTCAAGATTAGTCAACATTGGACTTTTTGTTTATAGAAAAATTTGTTTATTTGTTTATTCGCATATAAATAATGAAAGCAAAGTAATAAAATTATAATTTTCACCTTCATTTGATGAGCACAAAATCGATCGGTTAGTTGAGATGTTAGCGTTGTTAGAAAATTGATGAAATGCCGTGTCCCCAACTTCAACAACAACTCCAGATTTTGGAGGATGAGATTCTTTCTGGATGATGTTTGAGAAGACTGTTCGTTTGAGGTCAGCAGCATTTGTTAGATGAACTCGGACGAAGAATTCCATTGGGAGTTGTTTTCGAATTTGATCTGTAAATCATCAGAAGAAGAATATATTGGAAGGATATTTTATAATATTGATGTATTAAAAACATTTATTTTAATTAAACATCATTGATATTAACTAAATAATTTTTAAGTATTAAAAGGTACAAATATAAATAATCGGACAACCATATCTATTAACAAAAACATACCAGTTATTGTAAAAGATACGGTATCCTGGGTGGGTTTAAGTAATTTTGAAATCAAGGCTGGTTCTTGTAAACTGAGCGATGTCACAATTTCTGCTTCAAAGCGTGTTAAAGGACTTTCATTATCTTCAACACCTGTGATTTTACACTTGAGTGGAAGATCAAACATAGTCTGAAGATAAATAATTTTTAAACAAAAATACCATCATTGGTATCAAAGATATTGTGAAATATAAATAATAAAGGTGAATTTAACTAAAAAGGTAATAAAGTCAAGAAATCAAAATGTTTGTGTCGTTACACGTTTGTACTTAAATTTACATAATTAGATTATTAATGTTTTTTCTTCCTATTTTGTGTTCGTATCAAAATAAATGTTGCATTAATTTTTATAATTTGTGTTTTTTCCATTTTTTGTATAATCTATAAAATTATTATTTGTAGATTAGAGATAACCAGTGAGTTATAAGATAAAGAAATAAATTACATTCAGGACGAATGGACAAATGATGTCCCCGACATTGGGACGTGTTGTGTCTATGACAATGGGGTCGAAGAGTAGTTTACTAGAGAGATCCACTTGATCAAACGTATGAACACGAACATAATATGGAACACCTAAAAATATAATTTAAAATATTTTATTACCTATTTAAAAAACAAACTAATCATATTATTAGCATTCACCAGTTTTATTCCATTTTTCAACATTGGCCAAAAATCCAGATTTATGTCTGTCGGAAAACAAGGAAGACTGCGAAAGTTTCAGTCCAAAATTAAAATCTGGATAATGATTCCATGTTGCAGAAGATGATGCTATTGATCCTTTTAAATCAATTGCTTCCCACTGAAAAGTTTCTAAATTCATTTGATTAACATACGTAACTTTGTTTGTAGGTAGCGAATTTCTTATACTGAAATTATAAAAGACATAATATAAATCAGTCAGTTTCAAATTTTTATTTTGTAAATATTAAAAACGGAATATAGTCTTCAATGTAAATAAGAAACTATGTATAGGAGGTATTTTAACATTATAAAAAAAACTTTAAATAGACCATTATGAGTTAAGTGTAATCGAATTACAATTATCAAAAATTCCAAAAAGTATGTCATATCACAAAATCATTGAAATACCGTAAATTGTGTTAGCTATTATGAAAGTAATATTGACTTAAGTGGGCTACTTTTTTAAAATTATAGTATGCATAAATAATTTGTCTAAAATGTCAGAATTAGACTACATTACTTAAATTAATAATTAAATGGAACATATAGAGCAATCGATAAGCCATCGACAGCTGACGCATGTATTTCAACAATTATGCTAGCAGAGTTCATTAAAGGATTTCTTAATAATGAATGCAAACGTCGAATATTATGTTATAAATAGCAAATACTCCGATTATAGTAAGAATGATGGTTGTAAAAAATCAAATATACGAAAAATGTGTAAAAAATACAGGCTTCATGAAGGTGGTTTGAAATACCATTGGAAAAATGTGTGGTTACGTATCGTGACATCCAAAGAAGATCAAGAAAACATGATTAAATTGTTCCACTAAGATGGAGAAAGTATAACGTCGAAAGCAATGGCAGGTCATCGAGGTCGTAATAATACGCTAGATTTAATTTCAAAGAAGGTTATTTAGAAAGGAATGGAAGCACAAATGCGCGAATATATTGCCACATGTGATACTTCCCAACGTGTGAATTCTAATCCCGTGAACATCCGTTAAGAGGTGACCCTTGTGGAAGTTCCCAAATATCCAATGACATCAAAACTTTGCCCGAAACAGAATACGGCTACAAACACTTCGTTCTTGTTCTTGCTGTGAACTGTTTTACCATATCCCTACGTTGAAGCTAGAACACTAAAAGACAAGTCTGCAGATTCAATGGCGAGTTATATATTCGAAGATACCGAAGAGTCACCTCGGCATATCATCCACAAGCTAACGGTCTGACAGAGAGGAACAATATAACTATCGGGGAAATATTGGTAAATTGTTTGCTTTATAGAATAAGAACATAAAAAAATGGCCGGAGGTTCTACATCCAATTTTGTTTCCCTTCTGCACTCAGAAGTAAAAGTCCAACAAATATGCTCTCATATACTTGATGTATGGTTTCGAACCAGTTCTTCGGATTGTTTCAGTTTGGAACTTACAGAAAACTCTGAAGAAGACGCGGATTATTTTGCAACGAACGAGTCAAATCCATGATCAAACTTCGAGATTATGTATTTCCTACGTCAAGTAGCAAAATCAAGGCTACTCAGTTACAACAGAAAAAAAATTATGATTAGCGTCATGTAACCAATTTTGAAATACATGTTGGCGATACTGCTTGCTTGAAGAATAAACGCCGCTGCGAAAGAAAGGGATCTAAAGATGAGCCACGTTTTAAAAGTCCGTTCGAAGTCGTTACCCAGAAAGGCATAACTCATATTACGCAACCCTAACGCAGGAATTCAACTCAAAAATGCCCAGTCAAGAGACGATTGCCGAGAATGACCAAGCTGATGACGACGGAGACCCGAACAAGAGACGATTGACGAGAACGACCAAGCTTGCGAATAATCTGCCTGTCAAAGGAAAATGGCAACAATAAAAGTCAAAGTTACTTAGTATTTCCGTCAACCGGAAATTCCGACCGCGTGGAGGACCTGTACCACTAACTCTGAGCCCAAAAACAGAAAAGATGGATGATGGAGATAATAGGTGATGGAGCATGTTTTTTCCCGTGGTCTATCATATGCCATCCGTGGCAGTCAAAATGGACCCCAAAACTCCGCGACAGTGTTGCGTATCACAACTGTTCCAAAATTACCACACACAACTGGTTGATACATACACCAGAGACAATCAAATAAATGAAAGATGTTCAGATGACACGGATTCCGAGACCCTGTCTACCGCCGCCTTCTTGAATACGAATATATTTGCACTGCTACTCTGCCACAATGTTGCGCCAGAGTGAAGCTTGCAATCGTTCAGAGTATTTATATTTTTCTATCGATCATTTTGATTATATAAATGGAATTTATAAACTACTTGATTTAAATTATATGTTGTATAACATGTTGTAATAAATAATGGATTAATGCATTGTATTGAAAACGAATTTTTATTTGCAATTTTTTTATAAATAGAATTTATTAAAAGCTGCTTTATGATTAAATTTGTGTTTTAAAGGGTAGTATAACCAACCTAACGGTAGTACAATTAACCCGATTACTCAGTAGTATTATAAAATCGGATTAAAGATACTCAGAAGTAGTATCAAACCAAGGTTAATAATACTCCAGAGTACTAAAATGGTATAGTGTAATTAGCCCGGTATAGCGGCCCCGCTACAGACAGATAACTACAACATTCAAAACAAATTATCTAATTATGATTAATGATTTTCATGATTATTTATTAATCCTTTTTTTACTAGTGCCTGGCAGTTTTATCTAAAATTTCAAACATAATTAACTTAATTGTTTCAAGTACTGATATCTATATGTAGAACGTAAATAAGATTAACATTAAAACTATTTATTATTATAAGAAGAAAAAAAGTATTTATAAAATCTCTGAAAGAATAAAGAAATCTGCAATATCGATATCTGCAAATATTGTTCCATTGTAAGTAAGTTTATCGATAAACCAGTTAACTTACTTTGTCAGGGTGACTTGTGGGCGAATTCGATCCAATGTTACACCATTAGAGGACGCCTCAAGAACATCCCCTGAACCAGTAATAATTCGAACAGTAACATGATAGGTCATATTCTCTTTAAGATTTACTGGAGTCTGCAGGACTCCGTAACCGTCCTTATTTTCTATAAAAACAAAATAAAATTCATTTATTTACAATTTTTAATGACTAACTAGCAATTGATATTTGGATTAAAATTCTAAATAAGTCAACAATTGAATATGATCGATAAATTATGCATTTAGTGTATATTTATTATATTTTGCCATATACAAATAATCCCATTTATTTATGTTCTTAAATAACAATTTTTTAAACGTTTTCAATATTAAATGTTCATATTTTTTTTGAGTTTCATACCATCTGGACAAAAAATTCCTATTGAAGTATAACGCATAATGTCATCCAAACCAACTGAACTTCCGATACCGAATGTGACTTCTTCAAGGCCATTTCTTGGACTCGAAAATACACCGAATGTTGCAGTCACCTGACCATTATCGATTTGAAAATCAACATCCAATTTGTCCGGACCGTCTAATACCTCTCCGTTCGTGTTGCCGGGAATCACCCCAATGGGGGATGAGCAGAGAATATCAGTAGAACGAATTTGGGCCTTGTTGACTGCATAAACAATGACACGGAAAAGGGGTGACGGAGGATGTGTGCTTAAATCAGTACAAGGAAGACTCAGATTTGTGAGCTGGTATCTGCTGGCGGGTGTAAATCGTTGGTAATTCAAATTTATTCCTGACCCTGCGAATAATACGAAAAAATATGTATAAATAAAAACGAAAATGGTTTTGATTATGTATTCTTAAAGTCAATTTAGGTTTAATTGTTAATAACTAAAGTTAGTAAAAAGTTAATACTAATTTCCACTCTTATCATTCCATAATCGTTCCATCCTAAATTATATGGTTAACCGCGAGATGTTTCTTACAACCATAAAAATATAAACAAATAAATATTTATATTTCTATGGTTACAACAAAATGTTTTTTAGAGCCTTATTGTTATAATAATAATATATATATCATAGTTATTATATAAATATAGGTTTATTAGGTAATAACCAAATGTGTTTATCAATATTATAAAACTTGGTACATTTACTAAATTATGTATTGTCATTTCAAATTTATTCTTTTTAAATTTATAAGCAATAACAATGTTCAAATTTAGATATATAAAAATAATTAAGGAAATGTAATTTAAACGAAATATTTATTTTTATCAAGTTTCGCGCGGCTATTAATTAGTCTTTTTTAAATTAAAATTGAGATGATTTTTTATAGATATTTTATATTTTGTGTTACCTTCAAGTCCTATCCAGTATGCATCGATACCTGACTGAATGTCATAACCATTGATGGTGAGTGTAATTGAGTCTGAGGAGCTCACCCAAATTGTGTTGTCATGAACTTCAGCCACTGAGTCTTTGTATGTGTCATCGAAAATTTCTATTGAGTCTAACTAAATTCAAAAATAATCTTATGAACAATAATTAATCTATTTGGGAAACATGAAAAGCTTACCAATTAAGAATTATTTCCCAAAAAAATAAATATAAAACTGATTTTAATATTGAATTAGCGTGTAAAAAATTTTCTTTGTAGAAATTCGGTAACTGCTTCAAAAGACTTACCACAGGAGGACTATCATCAACTATAACACCTTCAGAATGGCGAATAGATTTCATTCCGGCTTTATTGGTAACCGTAAGACTCACACCATAACGTCTTCCAGGTGTTAAATGCAAATCTTTAAATTGGTAAGTTTGAAAAGAAATTTCGGATAATGGTATCTCGATTTCTGGGTATTGCCAACCTGTAAATATGGAGGATAAATACTATTTTGTTTTATTAATATTCGCAAAGTGTGTTCCATTAAATATTATTTGATTACACAGGATATAAAAAATACTTTTTAAATATCTTAACTAAGAAAATATATCGTAAACGTTAAGTTCTATTAAATTTATAGTGAAATGTCAGACTGCAAAATTAACTAAGCTAATTTATTATTTATCGGTTTATGGAATAGGTATTACAACTCTCGAATAAACTAACTCCTTACACATTTCTCTGGCTGTCAAATGTTACTAATAGTAGTATAGTTTAAATATCTATCAAAATTAAGTTTAAAGATAATGTGTTTTTTCTTTTATTTTTTATGTGATTTTAAAAATATTTTAACTCTATCAGACCATATCTTATTGTGGCCATTTTCGTTCAATTATTTTTTTGGAATAAAATCAATCAATATTGAGGCATTCATTATTTAATATATTTTTGAAATTACCCAAATTTTGTCGATAACCAGATTTGAATATGAAGACATTAGATGTAACTTTACGAATACGCGATTCTGGATCCCCAACTTGAAAGGTGAACTGAAGAATCGTTCCACTTTTCTAAAAAAATAATTTATTATTTATGCTTATAAAGATTAAAATAAGCATAACATAAAAAATAATTACTGTTTATACTATAGGGATAATTACGATTACAAAATTCGAAATATGAATATTCTTAGAGAAGTCCATCTAGATCATTTTTTAGCTCAAAAACATTCGTGTTTTGTATATATATTTAAAAGCGAATATTTTCCTTCGTATTATTTTCAAACATATTTTATCGTAAACAAAATTTATAAAATATTTAATTGAAATTTAAAGTTTATTTCTATCTGTAAAGTTTTTTGATTTGTGGTATATACAAACCTGATAGCGAACAGATTCATTGCGCGCTTCACCATGATGAAGAAATAAAATCTGTGGTGGAGTGAGGTCTACTTTATCTCCAGTTGTAATCTGATTGGCTGAGAGTCCGGCCCCGTTTATTGAAGTCAACTGAGTTCTAAGAGTGTCCCCCTGATGAAGATTAAGGCCTTCCACAGTGTAGGACAAGCTCCTCCCAATGTTTGTAACAATGGAATGAAGTCTTTCGGTATATCCTTGAGAATTGATTCTATAGTACATGACAATAGTTACAATATAATTAAATTCAAAAGATAGGAAAAGTCTAATCGAAAATGGTAAACTTGTGTGGATAAAATAACAGAAATAAAATGTTTGAATCGTTATTTTAATCGATTAATCAATATTTCTTGTAATATTGAATTAAGCATCTTCAATATAGTGATTTTTTTAAATACCTCCAAACTTAAAATAAAATTAGCTAATTTTGACTATTTTACTATTAACTGTATAAATAATATTTTCTATTTATATAAATATAAATATTTGAATATTCTATCACCTGTAAACATGAAGCCTGTAGTTTGGAACACGAGATGTAGAATCGGTTGAAGGTAACCATTGGACACTGTAGCGACTTGCATCCGAAGTAAACATTTCATCTTCCATGTAAGACAGAGTTCCATCTACAACTCGAGCTGTTATGGGAATTGTCTTATCGAATGTCACTGAAAATATATTTAAAAGCTTAAAGTTGAAAGCGTCCTTGAATAGTACAAGTTCAGAAATATTTTAATAAAGCAAAGATATTTTGTGTAATTAATAAAACTATTGAATGAAATATCTGTTGAATTATATATAATATTACCTTTCTAAACGGTCTAGATCTAATACAGTGTATTATTCATTCGGAATTCATAAAATTTTATAATTATTTTTTGAACAATATTTGAATGCGAAAATTATAAAAAATGTGCATTTTTCTAAGATCTAAAATGTTGATCACATAAAGTAAAAATTACTGAATATTTCCAAAGATTTTTGAAAAAAAATCTTTTTATTTGTTAATGAAATTGATATGCTACTCATTTTCTAGGATTCTGTTTTTCTGTAAAATTTAAAAAATAAAAAAACACTTACTGCCTCTTGTAGACAATGATGTTTTGAGACCAGCGTGGCCTGCGTTGACCGAGGTCACTCGACTAAAATAGGTTATATTATGTTGGAGTAGGTCACCAACGGAGTTCGGCAGACACATTGAACTGCTCTGTGAGTCAACAAAATCCCAGCTGTAGAGATCGGAACAGTCGGGACAACTTCCCATAGTGACCTGATAGTGGCTCACTCCAGAGTCGACGTCTTCAAAGTTGGACCATGTGACACACATCTGTCAAAAGTTTAAATGGAAAATGAACATAGCCAAACATAACGACAAAATTTTAGAATTATCATTTTGTGACTTATTTGTAGAATTATTAAATAAAATTCCAAAACTACTTCCTTACCTCACGAGGGAATCCAAAGAACCTTCGACCACTCATGTCCCCTGCACCATCCTTGACCTTTCCAGAGGTAGGTGGTGTTGCGTCCACTAATAGTGGTCTGGGAAGGGTGTATTCCTTCATCAGACCGACTTTATTAGTAACTATGAGGTGAATGTAGGTTTTGACTCCATTGGAAATGTTCATATGACCGGAAATGACGTCGTTGAAGATGTGTGTGTCTTTCAAAAATAATTTGACAAACAGTCAAAACAATTTTAGTGTAGTGTATTTTTTTAACTTTTGAGAATTCTAATAATTTATAATTCTGTCCTCACCATGTTCAAATTCTTTCAGTAGTGTTGGGGGAAAGATGGACACATCATAACGCGAAGTTCCCGCCGCTAGACTAATTCTTTTGAGCGATGAGTGAGCCTCATTAACAAAGATTTTTAGAGCGATAATTTTCCGGTCAACATCGTAGTTGACCGGGCCAACTGTCATTATCTCCGGTGGTGATGTATCGATTACTTGAGGACGATAGTGGCACACTGAAGTGGCAAATAGACCACCACTACCAACATTGTTGAAACTTGTCAGGGTGAAAAAGTAATGACCGTCGGGGAACAGGCGTTGATGAGGTAGGCTAGCCATTCCCTTTGTAGTTGTGGAAACAAAATCACGAGAATAACGGTTATAAATCAAATTGAATTCATAATTAGTAATATCTTTAAATTATGAAATCATTTTATAAATATGCTTTTGTTGTAAAAATATTAATATTGTTTGAACAAATTAAAATCCATAACAAATGTTTTTCTTAAAAACATAACTCAAACAAAATGCAAACGGAATGTCTAACTTTTTAGAATTTTATTAAATAATTAACACATTTGTTTTTAATATTTTCGTTCAAAAATGATTCGAAGGATAATATTTCTAATTAAATTTTTTAATAATAAATTAATCACTATTCAGCTTTTTTTACAAATTCTAACATAATTAATTAATGTCGTTTTTTATCTAATTTTAAATATATTTTATGATCTAAACAATTCAATTAATAAGAACTTTATTTTGACATCTGTTGACAAACCTTATAATTCCATTCGTTTTGGCTGGATGAATATTCATGGGGATCGAACGATTGAACTTTATCGCAAAGACATTGCTCTGATCCAAAACACATAGAATATCCGAGAATACCAGTTTCGTTGTCGTGAAATGGTTCGAAATTAGCGCTCAAATAATGGTTGTTCATTGTCCAACGTAAATCTTTAAGGAACATATTAGTAATTAATAATTATTTGAATCATTATAGTATTGTTGGCGACGAATTGCGTCACTCGACGAATACCGACCTCGTCAGACGGACTGCGTTCTATTTTCAGGAACGTAATTCGTCGGCAGCAGTAAATGTTTCGGTAAATGTATGAAGAACGCAATCCGTATGACGAGTATTTATAGAGAATTAATTGTAAATATTATTTATAAATTAGCATCTTTCTAATTAATCAAAAGTCAGTTCAACATCAATAATTATAATATCCGGTTGTGGGATATCAACATTAAATAGTGTGATTCACTGAAGAAAATTCATTTCAAAATTGGTATATTATGCTAATAAATCTAAAATATCGTAAATATAACTTGAAACGATTCTTTAACATATTATCTATAAAATGTAATAATTCCAAAATATAATTTTAACACGTTGATGTTTTTAAAAAAATTCTGAAGTCAGTGAATATATTTCCTGCTAATCAAACCTTGCATTGGTTGTTTTCCATTGAAAAGGACCTCAGAGCCCGGACCGTCTACAATGATTCGATGATTCGCAGCTGTTCTTCCGTTTCCGGTCAGTGAAGAGCGTGAAACTGCACCACACAGAAACCTCCACTTTTCTAATGTGAAGTCATGACAATGGTCCACTATTATTCGATCCGACTGGAACTGAACAAGTTTAGCAGGTGTTGGAGGAGTGAGATCCACCATGATTGGCCTGGAAGTATATTTTTGTTGATTAAAACAACATAATCAATTATCGAACTTTAGATTGAAAATATACTCTTTCCTAGATATTTTATAATCTCTCCAATCATGAGGATTTTTAAAACAAATGTTTTCTAAAGAATTCTTTAAAGGGATAAAACTATTAATTTTTTTAGATAGCCAAAAAATACCGAAAATGATAGCCAATCAATTTTTGCTTACCTAGTAGAAAACATCTTAGTGTAATTCATGCTGTTTCTAACAAAAAGGTTTATATAATACAGTTGATTGTGGAACATAGATAGCGTGGAAAACTCTAAATTTACTAAATATTCATTTTCTGGAAGAAAAATTGTTCAGAATAAATGTAATTGGATCATACAAGTTTTACAAAAAATTTAGACAAAAAAATAATAATATACATTTTACAATAAATTTAATATAAGAATAACTTATTAAAACTTCAAATGAATATTCAACATTATATTATATATATACATTTATATGTGCGACATTCACAAAAACTCACGCGTCTGAACTCGTCTGAAATTGACAGACTTCCATTCAAGAACAGAATCACCATTATGTCCAGGTCCATAACCAATCGCTAAATTAAAAAGAAATAAAATAAAATAAAATAAAATAAAATAAAATAAAATAAAATAAAATAAAATAAAATAAAATAAAATAAAATAAA
>JAUZNC010006528.1:0-30588 GCA_034780395.1 Vannuccia rotundouncinata | reverse complement strand
GTCGTCCAGGACTTCGGCTCCAGCTGGCGAGATGGACGCGCCTTCAACGCCATGGTGCACAGCGTGGACCCCAACTTGATTGATATGGACGAGGTGCTCAAAATGGACAATCACGGCTGCTTGGAGAATGCCTTCAACATTGCCGAGGAGCATTTAGGCATTCCCAGACTTCTCGATCCAGAAGGTAACCCTCTTGGGATCAGAGTTGATCTGGCTCGTGACTAAATGGTTCAGAGCTTGATTATTATTAATATTCACTCAAATAATTGACAAATGAACTCTTAACAAATCTAAATTAGATAGACATCTAATAGTTGTCTGTTTCACCAAACAGAAATGTTTTATTTTCATTATGTGAAATGTTTTCTTCCAGATGTCGATGTGGACAAACCTGACGAGAAGTCTATCATGACCTATGTGGCCCAATTTCGACAGTCTTACCCCGAGCCTTCAGCCAGATGTGACAAGGTCAGTGCCAGCTCGTAGCTCTTAAAGTTGATTGAAAATCTTACGAAACATTAAGACTCACATTAGAATAATTTATAAAGTAAAAATTAGATATTTGGAAATAACATCATAATTAACCATTTTCAAATATTTATTCAATTTGACACAAAATAACATTTAAACAACATTTATTTCAGAGCTCTTTTTATACCATTGTAAGCTTTTTATTCATCAAGTATTTTAGAAGGTATTTTTCCCCTTCATCGATCGATAAATTAATTTCTTACTAATGATGTTTATGCTCTATAGAGTAGACACCTTGTTGAGCAGTGAGTCTACTTAAGTAGAGAGACACCGTAGCTACATAGGTAAAGTACCTCGTGTATGCCATTATTGAAGACAATTCCAAGTACTATTTCTTTTATAAAGTGTCATCCTGTAAAATTCGTTTATTTACAAAGCGTCCCTGAATAACTAAGTTAATATTAAAAAGTGATGATGTGGTCATAGTTTACTCAATATTATACAACTCATATAAATATTTTTACTTTGAACTTTTAGTTTCACCGACGCTATTATATATCATTTGAGAAATATTCCTCCATACCCTTATATTGATTATTGATTGTTGTATTTTATGTAGTGGAAAGGTAAACAGTTTTTATTCCATTAAAATAATTTTGTGTTCGATTGTTCTCCCTTTGACCAGGATTTTTCCGCGATGCCCATCAGTCAGTTACATGACCACAAACATCACATATATCACGCGAACCATCACCACCACCACCACCTCCATCACAAACACAAATCACACCTTAACACAAGCCAAAGCAAGGTAATTATCACCCAATCACCACACGCCCCGCGAAGGTCCGGTGACTTTTCCGACGAAAGTTCACACTCTCCCTCCTCCTCCTATCAAACGTCTCCCTTTCCGTCACCGCAAGTCCGTCGTTCTAATTGGTCGACTAAAGTAGCCAATCTCAGCCGCGCCTCGTCCGACGCTAGTGATAGCAAATCGGTCTCTCGACAAAGTTTCTTCTCGTCAATGAATCAGTCTAACTCTCTCTCATCATCTTCACTTACTCTGCCTGTTCGGTTAAGACAAAAACATGACAGACATGCGACCTCATCTCCACGACAGAGGGACAGGACCGAGCGTCTCGAAGCAGAGGTTAGAATTGGTCGGGGATTTCCTCTATCAACACCATCCCCACTTTCTTGTCCAATTGTATCATTTCAATATTGTTTCACCCGCATCTTCTTCAGTGTTTTATTTTATTTGTGATTGGTTGGCTTTGGTGTTCAATTTGCATGGGTTTTTAATACGATATTTGATTATTATTGAAAGATTTTTATGTGTTGTTGCTTTGTGATTATATATTATGATTCTTGACAAATTATAGATTATTTGTTGATATTAAAATTACAAATATTTGAAAAAATTACAATTATTGTGAATGCTTCTAAAAACTGTCGCTATTTAAAAAAAAACATTTGAAGAAGTGCACGAATTACACAGTTATGATTTCTTTTCCTTGCTCAATGTTGTCTTTATATTATTCGGTGTCTATGCATGGCTTTTTATATTGTTTTGGTATATCGAATTCTACGGTCAAATCAATAACACCATTTTGTCAGGATATGTGTAATTTTTGGATATTTCTCACTTTTAAATTCAAGACAATTTTGTCTAGAAATAAACATTCAATATAAGAAATCAAAAATATTTTCTTTTCTGTAAAAGACTATTTTGATAAATGTTGCTAGGTAACGCAATGAGTGATATCACATAGCTCGAGGAGTAAAAGAGTTTGCATTAGTAGAAGAGTTGAAATATAAAATGAACGTTTTGATTTCGTTACTAAATTAGAAGACATTAATTTGTTCAATTACAAATGATGATTTCAACAACTTAAAAAGATTCTCAACTCCTAATAGTATTTAATAAGTTAGTCTTTTTATGTGACAATAATAGTTTTCATTCACGTAACTATTTTTGAGTGAAACTGGATCCATATCATTTCAAATCAAATTACAACATTGATTCCTGATACCCGACACATACTCTCGTCCTAAAATCAGGGATGGTAGCTTTTTTCTGTTTGGTAATTTGTTACAATGTTATAATAATGGTCGCTATCAAAAACATTATATTATTAAAATACATCTTAATTAATAGGGAAAAATACATAACGATTTGAACAATAAAAAATTGTATCGTAAACTTATAGGTGGGCGAAGCAAAACAAGCAGGTAATGAGGAACGCAAATATTTGGAACAACTGAAGCATTTCCTTGCTGATACTCGACCCAAAATTCCCACTGAAGATTCTCCAATTGAAGATATTGTCGAAGAGTATAAGGTAATTGCTTCGTATAGTTTAATGGTTCAAGAAAGGATAAAACACGATCGTTAACATTTCAGGTGTTCACTCAACTCGAAGCACAACAATTAGCCTTAAATGACATACTATCAATTCTTCTGGAACGATATAACCAAAATGCTTTGCTGAGTCTACGTGCCAGTGATATTGATCCCATGAAAGCCGACTGGATCAAGTTACAGAAGCAGATGATACTCTGGCGAACACGATTGGACGCCCTACTTCCTGGCGACCTTGGCCGTGTTAGCCAATGGCTGATGAATGCTGAACCTATGCTACAACATCCTTGGATCGTCGAAGGAAACAAAGAAGAACGAACTACCCAGATAATTCACAGATTGGATGACCATCGTGTAAGAATATTTAAATAATGTTTTAATAAAAAATTTAGCCTAAATAATAATTCAAGTTTGAGAATAATCATTATTTTTTTATAATTAAATGTATTCAAATAGAAGACAACCTTCTTTTTTCCCAAAAAATTATTATTTTGATTAAAGAAGAAATTAAATTTACGGATAATTTAATTCCAATTTTAATAACAAATTTTTCTGTATCAATATTTTTTATTTTAGTTATTTACTTAGTTGTCCTTAAGGTATTATGAAAATATAATTTATTTGATAGTATACAATATTCTAATTCCAGGTCCACTTCTCCAACATGTCAACCATTGAAGACCTTCTTCGCAAACTCCACAAGAACTCCAACACCAGCAATCTATCCTCACTAGATCAACGACTCCACCACGTTAAGTCCCTGGAACCAGAGGTGCTGCGATGTCTGGAGCTGGCTGAGCTACAGAACCGGATTACCGACCGCTTTGTTGCAACAGAGAGGAAACTGGTCGAGTGGACTCAGAGCTTTGGTGATGAAGAGGCTGCTCTTCTTGTTCTGGCGGACTACACGGTGAGACAGACGTTGTAGTAGTGTCACGTGATAAGTAGCAGGGTTCTCATTGGACAATACGATCGATTTCATAGATAAATAGACGTTGTAGTAGCGTCACGTGATAAGTAGCAGGGTTGTCATTGGACAATACGATCGATTTCATAGATAATTACATGGTGTCAGACGTTATAGTAGCGTCACGTGATAAGTAGCAGGGTTGTCATTGGACAATACGATCGATTTCATAGATAATTACACGATAAGACACGTTGTAGTAGCGTCACGTGATAAGTAGCAGGGTTCTCATTGGACAAGCAATACGATCGATTTCATAGATAAATAGACGTTATAGTAGCGTCACGTGATAAGTAGCAGGGTTCTCATTGGACAATAACAATCGATTTCATAGATATTTAACAGTTTGTATTGAGAAGTATTGTTTGATTTTTAATTTTCATATTGAATAAAATCAATCTTCAGAGATACGTGGACGATGGCAATCTTTTCTCACAACTGGAACTGATCCTGAATGATATATCCAAACGGTCTACATCTCCGGAAGATCTTCGAGAACTGTCGCGTTATCAAGATAAATGGTCTACTCTTGAGAAGGAGGTTCGCTATGCCCGACCTCTGCTGGAAGAGGTTGCTAGTCGGTGGACCATATACCACAAAGTATGAACGATTGAAAACACTACTTGAATGTGGATATAAAAGCTAAATTTTATATATTTTGAGATCTTAATTTAAATCGTTTGTGTTAAAATACGGAAAATGTATTTACTTTTATCTTAGCTGCGTCCTTTTATTTTTTCTATAATTATATTCTGAAATTGTCTTACAGTGCACGCATGCATCTACAGGCTAATTAAAATTCCATCGATAGAATTGTTTTCACGCTAAACCATTATGAGTACAGAGTCATTGTATTCATTTGGCTATGTATCTTGTTTTGACGTCACACATAGAATGGCTACTCCATTCTTCAAGAAATATCCTTTCAATGTCCTCAAGATAATCGTACCGGCTTCACCTTTTGGCTCAAATTGATTGTAACTCACCATTCACCCTGTCTCTAGTAAAAATCAATTTTTATTATTTACTATGAAGCAAGAATGCAATATAGCCTGCAACCGTTTTGAAGTATTCTTATAAAAGATTGTACAGTTAAATATAAATTATTATACTTTTATATATATATAATTTTATGAAATTTAAATCAATGATAACATTTATTAATTTTAAAAGGAGCATTAATTCTCCACATTTTTGGTTTAACGAGCTAATAAACACATGACCGTTAAATAGGAGTTCACGCTGCTCCACGCATGGCTGCTCCGTGCGGAGAAGGTGATGAACGAAGCCGAGCCTCACGAACGAGAGGAATTCCTGACTGACCTGTCTGTCTGGAGAGAGCGCTTCACCGAGGTCAACGACGCTGGTAACTTCCTCATCGAGAACTGTAGTGAGGCCGTTACGATGGAGATCAAGAAACAACTCCTCACTGCCAACCGCAGATGGAAGGACTTGCTTGAGGATGTGAGAAATTATTCTTGTTAAAAGGATAAGTGTTTATCTTTATCAACCCGGCTCGTTTTTCTCTAGATTCAAAGAAACAGTCAACAAGCCGTGACTGACCTGGAAAGAGGGGAGTACCAAAGTGGACTCCTTCGACTTTCAGAGTGGCTCGACTATGCTGAAGGACTTCTCAGAGTTCGTGTGTTGGCTTCCAGACATCCAATCCAGGAGCACCTGACGGTTCTCGGGGCTACCAGTTCACAATTGGACGCTGTTGAAGAGGACTTCAAGGTGAGGCCGGGGAAACCATAATTTTGTGGGAAGATAAATGTTTAATCGATCAGTTCATGCAATAATTAGTCATCATTATTCAAAACATATTAGATTATTAAACATTGCTCATAACACTCGAAGAGGTTTTGTAGCACAAACTCTAAAAGTTGCCTTCATTTAAGCATCACAAGGGGAATTAATTAATTTTAATTAGTTAATGTAAAAGAAAAGTTTCACTTCCTGTAAAGCTAACATTATAAATGCATTCAATACATACACAATTTATAGTACGCCTTTTCATTTACTGAAGATTTAACTTCAGAAGCTTTATTCTAAATATGTTATATAAGAAAGTAATCAGAAAACTACATTTTATTGATAATTTTAATGTTTAGAAAATGTGTTTCTTCATATAAATTATCAAGCTCTGTTATGGCTTAATTCAGTTTTGATTTATGGAGAAACAAAATTAATTAAAAACTGAACAGAAAGTTATAAATCTATTTTTTTGCTAACCTCACAAAATCTGCTGATTATTTTTTCACAACACTGACACAAGTTTTAAAAGTTATTGTCTTTTACTTATACGTAGGAATCTTTTGAGAATTTTACATCTCAGTCCACAAGTCTACTTCAATATTATATTATTTAGAGCCAGATAATTTTAATTTTAATTATATTCATATTATGACCCACATATATTAATCTATAGCAACCATTTACTTCCTCCACCTCAGTTACAATTTGTCTCTGTACCTGTGTCCTAATCTCTTTTTTACAGAATCTCTTACACTGTCTCTTATTTTGTTTCTTCCACTGTCCCTTAACCCTGTCTATCTAAATTTGTATCTTTCTCAATTTCACCTTCTCTCCTTCATTCCTCCCTCCTTGAATTATTTTCCCTTCTCCCATCCACCATTGTCCACAACCCTTGCTAATTCTCTCTTTTGCAGGCCACATCAAAACTCGGAGACAAGCTTTCTCAACAAAGCAGCCAGCAAGTGGCTAACACAATGCTCAATGAACTACGAAACACGAAAGAACGCCTCATATCTCTACGATCTCATCTCAGTCAGCGAAGTGGAGAGTTGCGATCATTGACTCCCGAGGTGGACCGCTTGGAGGATACTTTGTCCAAAGTGGATGCCTGGCTGTTAATGGGAGATGATGAAATTGCAATCACTCCTGGCAAATACAAGGTGACTACATTGGATTACATTATCTAATTTGCAAGGATGTAAACAGGACAACTTTAATGCGACGATAGAAAACTTTTTAGTGGTTTTAATTTAAGTGATTCTGATGCTGAATGTGAAAATAAGTCAAACTATTTAGATATTGTTGTTTTCAAATTAAAATTGAATTCAATATTATATGTATTAAATTCAAACTAACATTCTGACAACTTCAGAAACATTTCTCGGAATTGGAAAACTATCGGAACTGTCTAAATAACGCCACTACAGAATTGGCCTCTATGCAATCCTACAGTTGCGATTTCAGCGATTTAACAGTTCTTGAAGAAAAGTTGCTCGACCATACAAGTCGTTTCAGAGTAAGACTCATACACATTATGTATTTTATTTTGTTTTCAACATTTTACATACAAAAATATAATAATGCTATACTACTTCCCTTTTTAAAGTAGTATATGTTTTATATACTTTTTATTAACAGTATACAATCAATATTACATAGATAACATAATTAAATCAATATAAAAACTCTCAAGAGGTTTGTGATTGTATTGTTTTATTTCTATTTAAATATATTTATTTATTTAACATTTATTTTAAAAATTTATAAAAGACTAATTTTTCTGTTAACTTTTGAATGAATGTTGTTGTTACTCCTCCAATACCAAATGCCTTCCCTCCATTGTGTTGATCTTTTGTTCACAAATGCATTCCCTTGTTTCAATATTGCTCGCATCAGATAGTTCCAGTTTCTGGCATGTTCATAATGTTAGTTTGCATGCTAGTGAATATGTTTAACGATATAAAAGACGCAATTAATAAAATTGTTTTAATAACAATTAGACAAACCGATTAAATTTAAATTAGTCCAACAGATTTTGTTACATAATAATAATAATTTAATAAATATATTTGGTCAACTTTACAGTGTTAAGAATAAAATAGATTTTTAAATAAATTCCTGAAATGCATTTTCCCATAATTTCCTATTAATATTCCTTTTATTTTACTATTTCCTTGATTTAATCAAAGTTTTCGCTTAAATATAACTTAACACAACATAATACTAATAAGTAATAACTTCTATTAAAAACAACAGGTATACAATACCAACTGAAGCTTTAAATGTAAATTTATGAATTATCATTAAACATGAATGTGTCTGTGTCTGTGTTGTAAATACTCAACTATGAATATATACCGAAAGGCCTTTCAAGGTCGTGCAACTTGAACAATGAACATTAGAGCTCTCGATGGAATGGTACGTTTACTTTCTTTCAGTAAAATGGATGGACGATGAAGTTAAATTAATAATAAATAAATAATTTAAATTGTAAAGTCACATTTTACATAACAAACAGATTATGCCATTTCCTATTTTACTGAAAGTTAGTAAGGTAAACAATAAACAAACGAGTGTGACCTTGACCTACTTTCATACACTCTGAACCATGTCAGAACTTAGCCAGCCTTTGTGAAGAGAACGAGGCCAATATAAAATCTCTCTGGACTCGGTTTGGACACGAAGAGAGCCAACTCGAGTCCTGGCTCACCAAAGGTCATCACCTGATCCGAGAAGACGCGAGTAAACCGGATCAACTAATCCAGCGATATCAAGACTTCTTCTTAGCCAACTGTGAAGTCACCGTGACCGATGAACTCCGCCAGGTTGGGCAGGAATTACAGCAACAGTTGAGCGTCAGTGGAGATGAAGAAGGGGTTGTGGTGGTCTCTGGAAAAGTAGACACAGCGATGAAAAGAGTCAAGGTTTGTGCTATTATTAAATCAACGATTTGAAAGATATTTAATTATTGATTGAATCGTTGACAATTTCAGAATCTTCTCGCTGATAAGATTCGTATGGAAAACCGGTTGAACTTTTTACTTGTGGAGTCAACTTTGAATCAAAGGATAAATTCTGCAGAAAACTGTTTAATCGAGGAAGAATCACAACTAAACGAACAGGACAATCTCACCTCTATTTTGGTGAATCACAAGGTTTGCTCATATATTTAATTATTAAGATTTCTAAAGATTTCCACTACAAGGTTTATATTACAAATAAATTGAGATTTTCTATGTTCTAGGAATTCTTCAGGACCTCTGACGTGATGTCGGCATGTCAAGAATTACTTTCTCAATTGGATCGCATATCTTCAGAAGCCACACAGATTGACTGGGAAGATGGCCTCTATGACCGGAAGACGACGGAGGCTCATTGCCGCTTCAATGCTTTCAAACTTCACGAAGAGAAGGTCCGAAGTCGATTGGAGGGTCTCCCGGACCAATGGCGTGCTTACAGTCAAAAGTGAGAGTTTTTTTCGAATCCAATGAATTATATAAAGACAAAAGTTTTATTTATTTCATTTTCAAAATTAAAGAAAACTTGTATTATTTAAAATGTTTTAAATTTTTTTAAACTTTTAGATTTTCTGAATATACCGAATGGTTAGCGGAAATTCTTGCACTAACAAATGTTTTGGCATCAGAAGAAGGCGATGCCACCACCTACAGCAATTCATTTGATCGATTTCAAGAGATTTCTTGCGAATGGCCTGCACGTCGAATTGGTCTACGTACACTGTCAGGTGTTCTGGATTCACTCAGTGTTTCCACAAAAGAACAAGACAAGTTGGAGAGTTTGTCTGAAAAAGTCAATAATTTGGGTGATAAAATCACACCAATGCTTGAAAGAGGTATTCGTTTTCAGTTGTATGTTCGTGTTTTTCTGTTTTATTGATTGTAAATTATTCATTTTTGTTATAGCATCGATCGTTGCTAAATGTCTTAGCTTTCGCGAAGAATGCATTCAAGAATTGAGCTACTTGCAAACAAATCACGATTCAATTCAAAAACTTCACCTAGAACTTCCCAATGATTTGGAATCTCTTGAAAGTATTCTTCTAAGTCATTCTACACTTTGTGATAATCTAGAGGGACACAATCATGCCGTAATGATCATGATCGCGCGTGGTAAGCAACTCAAAGAGAAACCACTGTGTCCACCATACATCAAAGTTATTACCAATGAGCTGGAACAAACTTGGGATGAAGTTACTACTCAAGCCAGTGTTGAACTTGGTCAACTTAGAAAAACGATTCGTTTGTGGCAGAATTTTGAGAAGGAGACCAATGAACTGAGTGAATTAATTGCTTCTGCTCGGGCAGAAATAAGCCGTGGTATTGGTTTGACAGGAGGCCCGGAAGCACTACAGAAAGATATCCGAGTCAAGGAATTAGCGGTGGAAAGCATTGCGAAGAGCAGGGAGGCTTGTAGCTCCATTCAGGACATGCTATCGCAATTAAGAGTTTCTATTAGCGATGAGAAGTGTAGCACTATAGACCGAACATTCTCAGATCTTGAAGCCAATATTCATAGTTGCGATATCGAATTAAGGAAGCAAGTCTCCCAACTGCTTGAAATTAGTGACAAATGGGAAGAATTGAAGGATGGTATGTCCGACTTTGCAAACTTCCTTTCCTCAAAGCAGGATCAGCTTACCAAATTGATACAAGCTAATATTCCTCCTGATGATCGCCTGAGAAGAACGGAAGCAATTATTATGGAGACTAAGAATGCCGGTCATATCTTGATACAGCTAGAAGAAGATTGCAATCAACTAACCATTGAAATGTCAAGGACTAGAGATATTGCTGCTGTTAAGACAAAATTGACTGGACTACGTCGACAGTATGAAGAATTACTGAAAACAGCCTCTAAAAACACCGAAGTACTGAGTGATACAATGACAAAATGTAATGAATATGAAGTTCTTTCAAGCAAGCTGGTTAGTTTCATGGCTGTGGCTGAACAGTATCTTCAGTGCGAGCTGGAACCTTGTGGATCTCTGAAGGACATTGACGCGTATTGTCAAAAGATAAATGAATTTGAATCTCAACGTGTGGAGCTTCAAGCCACCTTTGAAGGAATGGAAAACATTACTGTTCTGTTGGTTGATCAACTCACAATTCAAGACAAGTTTGAAAGTAGTGCCGATCGCTGGGAAGAAATAGAGGATTTATCCATTGACCGTGCTCGCAGACTTGGCGAGTTGCGAGAACTTTGGGTGGCTACGGAGACAGATATGTGTGAACTAAATTCAGGAATTGATGAAATCCAGCAGGAGATGACTGCTGTTAAAAATGTGCAGAGTTTAGAAGTGAATACGGAACAGTTAAAGATTTTACAAGATCGTGCAAGAAACATGAACGTCAAACTAAAAGGCCTCACTCGCAAATTATCTGATCTGCGACCAAATCTGAATGATGTCGGGCAAACGGACATGTCAACAAGACATTCCGAATTGTCTTCAAAGTGTGCTGACTGTCAAAATACAATCAGTGAAAAATTGTCTAAGTTTCACAGTGCAATTGACGAGTATAAAGATATCAACAATTCAATTGCTCGAATATCCAAATGGCTAACTAAAACGGATTTGCAAATCGACAATACGAGCGACATATTTTCTGATGAAGTTCCTGATGTCCTAGGGCGATTTCTTGTTGTATTGAAAGAATTTGGCGGTCGAGAAACAACTCTTCAAGAGATCTTTTCGCAGTCTGAAATCATCATGGGCAAAACTCTGCCATTGGAGTCAGAAGAAATCAGTCGCAACATCCAAGAATCACAAAATAGATTTACAAAGTCTCATCATCAATTAAAGAACCGAATACAACTGTGTGAAGAATGGTTAAATTATGAAAAATTTCTGCTTACTATTGAACAGCGTATAAAATCAGTTGAGGTTAGTTTAACTTCAAACGATTTTGCTGAAGATGATGTTGTTTCCTTGAAAGAAGATGTTGATGATTCAATAAATCAAATTGATCAATGGAAACAGCGTTGTGCTGCTATCGACGAACTGATGCAAACATCACAAATGACCATAAGAAATCGAAAAACAGAGAAACCTCTAAGTATTACAGAATCTGTAGATTTATTGATTAGAAAATGCAAGGATCTTTATAAACATCTTCATTCAAAGACTGAGACATTTCAAGAAACAGCCGATAATTGGAAAGATTTAACGAAAAACAAAGAAGATCTTATCCAGGCTCATAATATGGTTTTACAGAAATTGAACGACACTCCATTGTCATCTGTTAGCAAGCAAAATATTGACAATGTAAGAGAATGCTTCATTAACTGTACTGACAGTTTGAACGATCTTGATTCACAAGTGTTCAAATTTAAACGGCGTTGCAAAGAAATAGCCGAAAAAGACCATAGCAAGATTGTTACATGTCAGGAATACAGTAATAACGTAGACAGAATATGGAACGAAACTAAATCTCTTTTAAATGAGAAACAAAAACATTTAGCATCATTGATAACCTACAATAGTCAATTGTCTGAAGTCAGAGATTCCGTCGATTCTACTATTTCGGAAATTGAGAAGACTTCACAATTATCCTTGGATAATAGTTCCTTAGACACTTCAAAACAGTTACTCCAGAAGTTCAAACAGATTGAACAGCAGATATCTACCCAATACAAACTTCTTGATAGTCTAAACGTCAAATCACAGCATGTCGTCAAAGAAGGTAAACATTTCCCTGAATTCAACAAATTGGCTGTTCAGTCAGAAGTGGATGATCGGGTAACACGGTGGAATGCGTTGGTGAAAACATTACAGACAAAACGGGCGTTATTGGAGTCCCGAGTTGTATCATGGGGAGAAGTGAATCAGCTTGATGAAGAACTTGGTCACTGGCTAGATACAAACTTGGCGAAATTGCTCGAAAGTGACCACCGTCTTGATGACACAGCAAGAGTATCCAGTATGCTCGAACAATACAGACATGAGTTACCTGGTTTTCAAGATTACAGCGAAACTATGAACCAAAAGATATCAGATATAGAAGCGACTCCAGAAAGCAGTAAGTGTTGCGAAGTGTTGCTAGCTATGCAATCGTCCATTTCCGATAGGTTTAAACTTATTGAAGAACAGTCAACAAAACTCACTCATCAACTAGGGAGCTTTTCCAATGAACGTGACAATCTGCAATCTGAAATTAAGTTTATGACAAAACGTCTCAATGCTGCTCGGGATACCCTTTCATCATGCGATCGAAAATCCAGTGGAGATGATGAGGTTGTAAGCAAAATTTCTCAAATCAAAGGAATCAAAGATGATCTTGCCGAAATCGTTCAATCAAATAACACCCTGTTTGTTAAAGCTGACGAGCTTAATCAGAAATATCCATCTACGGAAGCTGAATCCGTGCGCAAAGATTTAGAACAACTGGCCAAAAGACATACTCTATTATGTCTGAAAGCGGACACGCTATGTACCTCTTACGAGGATAGTTTATCTGCGCTCTTCCAAGATACACAAAACAGTCACAAAAAATGGCTATCAGAAGTTCAAGACAAGCTCAATGTTGTTGAAGACAACTCGAGTGACAATTTGAGTGTTGAAGCTAAGCTTGCCCTTACTGAAGTAAGTTTCTTCAATTTATCTTTTATTTACGATACATATATTTAAATAAACGTATTTTTAACCATTCAGGAATTAACAAATTCACTGGTTGACGGCGAACAAGTAACGGAAATTTTAGCAAAACGGTGCACTCTTGTTCAAGCGATGAATCCCTCCATAGACGCTACTTATGGGACATTGGCAGAAACCGAATTCCTCGATGCCAAACAACGACTCACCAACCTTCGAGAGAGTCTGGGCATCGCAGCAGGTAAATTACAGCTTTGCGAAGAGTTCGCTTCAAAATTGGAAAGTTGGTTAAGGGGCATGGATTCAACTATCAAAACTGCCACAGCCCCTCAAAGTAATTTGGATGAAAAACAAACACAATTGGCTAGCCTTAAGGTATGTATGGTATACGAAAATTATTAAATAAATAATTATTATTTACTAAATAATGCCAAATCATTTCAATTGTTGGTAATGATTATATTCTAGGAATTGAGAGAAGCATTAGCCAATAAGGCGCCTGCATTTACGCATTTAAAAGAAGAGGCCGATTCATTGGCTAACGAGACGAATGACGTCAAATTCCTGAACCAAAGCAGTAAACTACATGAGAAATACCATGATTTGATTAATCGATTGGAAGAATATATCTCAAAATCGGAAGCATGCGTTGAAGGGCACTCGGAATATGAAACTGTTAGAAATGACGCTTATAACTGGATTTCTTCAACACGGGAAAGTTTAACAATTTGGCAACAAACAGATGAAACTGGTAAAGATACTGCGGAAAATAGACTTCAAGAAATCAAGGTATTTACTAAGTTAACTATATAATATCTATGATTGAAAGCAATGATTTATTAAACATTTATTTTTCATAAACATTTCTAGAATCTAGTCCAAGATTTACGGAACAACGAATATCTGCACAATGAAGCAGTCCGAATTGGTGAAAGTTTGTTCCCTCATACTTCTCTGGAAGGACGGGATATTCTCCGTGAACAATTGACTCAACTGCGCCATGATTGGGAATGTTTGGCCGAGAGCTTGGACGAATCGGTTGCCGCTGCGGATCAGGCAGTCAGCCAATGGGGAAGTTACGATGGGACGTTGGCGCAGTTCATGACCTGGTTAGACGAAATTGAGGCGGAAATGAAAGAAGATGTTGTGCCAGGCGGTAATCTTCAAGAAAAGCGTGCCTTGGTCCAACAATGCAAGGTATGAGATGACTTTGAGAAAAAATTCCTTTCTTACTCTAACATAATAATTATGCCTTAACATTTAGATTCGTCAGAGAGAATTCACCAGTCATGTTTTAGTCATGGAAGGCCTCACAGATAAAAGCAGAGTTCTCGCGGCTGGAAATGTTGACACCAATTTACATCAGCTTCGGACACAATTTGACCAACTGTTTTCGGTCGCCACAGATAATCTCAAATTTGTGGAAACCATTACAGAACAGCACCAACAATACCAAAACAGTCTTCAGTCTGCCACTGATTGGCTGAATTCTTCCGAGGACCAGCTACTGCTGTGTGAAATGGAAACTGGCCTCAATAAAGTTTGTTTAGAATCCAAGCTGCAGCAGTTGTCTGAAATTGAAGAAGATTTACCAACTGGGGAGAACGTCATCTTACATGTTGTCGACTTATCTTCTATTGTGTTAGTGAACACAAATGTCGAAGGACAGAATGCTATTAAGTCGGAAATTGGTGTTTTAAACACTCAGTTTGATGATTACAAAGACAGATTGCAATCTTCGACGCAGTCGTACCTTGAAAAATTGAATAGTTTAGGAAAATATGAGGAGACCATTTCATCATTAAGTTGTCTACTTAACAATATAGAACCACAAATACGGGACCAGGAACTACGATCAACTCTCGCTGAGAAGCAAATTCATGCGAGTACCTTAACTAACTTTTCAGAACAGTTGCAATCTCTTTCCCCAGAATTTGACAGTCTTGAAAACAATCTTGTAAGTAGCGGTTTGCAGCTTTCCGATCCAAAGTTAATTTCCAATGCTAGAAGGTTGTGTTCCCGTCAGTCCGCATTGCGCGATGTCGCTCAAAAGTCTGCTGATAAGTGGAACCAATATATTGCAGACCATCTACATCTTCTGGCTTCTATCGACCAATGTAAAAATCTTCAGCAAAACTTGGAAAAGTCCCTTGACTCTCACTTACACGAAGAAGGTCTCGCTGACAGTCAAAATGTTCGTGAAAGTAAAAAACGTCTAGAACTATTAACACAAGACATTGAAACAAACTTAGAGACTGAAGTTCAACCAATTATTGAATTAGCTGAGAAAGTGTTGTCCTCTACAGCTAATGATGGCCATGGTCCTATTGAAACTATTATTAAAGAACTAAAAGCGGATTGGAAAAATATGATGCGTCTAGCTTCGGAAGCAGATCGGACGAAATCTAGTAACTTGCGCGCTTTGGAAGTTCTTGAAACCAACACGGCAGAATTATCAAAATGGCTGAATTCTGCTCAAGAAAGGAAACATCCAAAGGAAGAAGAGGCATCCATGTCCAATCGCAAGACTGCGTTACACGCTGCTAAAGTGGGTTAATTTTTGTTAAAAATACAGTTTTTAAGATTCTTTATTGACATGTTCTTGCTTTTCAGACCAATTACCAGGATATCCTCAGCAAACAGCGAGCCTTTGATTTATTAATGGACCAATGTTCAAAATTAGCTCCTGACATCAAGCCAGAAACCACAGAATCAATAAATAATCTAATTCTTCGATATCGGAAATTGTTAGCCTCCAGTTTGGCTTTAATGCATGATGAAGAGGTTTCAGTGCGAAATCTTCAATCATTTGAAGAGGCTATTGACGATCTAGTCGGCTGGATTTCCTCAGTAGAAGATCAACTCGATGGATCTTGTAGTCCAGCACAGGATAAATTAGCTTTGCAAATGTCATTGTCGAAGATAACAGAAATAATTGATTCTGAACTATCAGTTGGTAAAGCAAAGTTGGACTCGCTAATTTACCTGCCAGAAGCCCAGATTGCAACTGCCACAGCTTCCGATTTGAAGGAACAACTTTCAATATTATGCGCAAAAGTTTTGGAAGAAAAAGCGCGAATTACAAGAGAGCTAGAAGAAAGACGGTTGATTGAGGATGGCGAAGAGACTCTGGAAGCAAGTTTAAGGGCTTTTGAAGTAGTTGCAAGGAGCAATGAAGTGAAATCAACACTGGAAGAAAAGCAAGAAGTGTTATCTAAACTTGAGGTATACAAATTATATTATTAAATTATTTAAATATGAACGAAATACAATATGTTGATTCTCTTTTAGAAAACGAAGCGTTCACTAGAAAATATGGAGCCTCAGTTCGAAGCATTCATCGAATCCACACAAAGCATGGCTCAAGCATATCAAGACGCGCGACTTAAGCAAAGCATTAGCCACATTCGCCAGCGTCACACAACACTCTCCAATCAGCTACGGGATAAACTTCGACGCTGGACGAAGATGGTAGCGGAGCACGAGTCCTACAACAACCAGTTTGATCAAGTATTGAGCTCCCTTGAACTATTCATCGCTTCTTGTGAAGATCTTGGCTGTGAAAGAGTTCAAGTCAGTTCACTGGAAGAGGCTGAAGAAGCTCTAATGGCTATCCAAAAGATTGGAACACTTCGGTCACGACTTGGTCAGCAACTAGAAGACACCAAGCATTCGGGGGACAAACTTCTACCCGACACATCCACCCAGGGCTGGGAGACGATACGACAGAAACTCCGTGACACACAGGATCAATTTGAGAAGCTCGAAGTGCAACTGGACACAGCACAGGCTGTGTGCCAACAGTTCATAGGACAGCACTCCCTCTTTTCAGAGAGTCAAATTCTCTTTGTTCGCTGGTTGGAGCAGACTGAAGGAAAGATCGTTGAAAGTGAATCTTTGGACAGTTTGGAACTGTCGGAGATGCGAATAGTTACCGGAAATCTTCACGTGCTGATGGCTGATGTAGTGGGACATCAGAGAGTGTTCGATGAAGCCAAAACTCGAGCCCAAGGTTTGATGGAAGCTGGCGGAGGTAAACTTGCTGACGACTTTGTTAATCAAATATCAGAGAGATATGCTGCTGTGAAAGTTCAAGTCAAGGTTTGTGAAATTACAACAATTTTATATAAAGGTTTCATTTGATGAATATTATTAAGAGTTAATTTCAAATTTAAATAAACTAAATTAACTTTACATTTTTTTATGTTTGAAATATTCAATATTGGACAACTTTGGTTTTACTAGTGTTTATAGAAATTACAGAATGTTTAACGGAAATATGTTTTGTGCTTTGCAGGTCTCAATCAACATGTAGATCTAACAGATTTCCATGTTCAAACTCTTTAACACACAACCAGTTTAACTATTTTCATTTGATAATTGAACCCTTAAATGTTGTAGCATAACTAGTTACTCATGTGCATGAATTGTGTATTCCCCTCTCTTGACAGTCATTTTGTAAACTTAACATCAAAAGGTTATTTTTCTTTCAGAGAACTAACAGTGTCCTGTATTATTTTAATTACTATTATTCTCACATATTAAAACGCAATCAGGAACGTCTCGAGCGAGCCGAACTGCTGACTACCGCAATGGCCGGATATCAAGAGTGCCTTCAGACCGTGGACGATTGGTTGGCCTTGACCAATGATCGCCTTGGAGGACTTCACTATATCTGCGCAGATCGAATCACATCTCAAGGGAAACTGGACAAGATTCAGGTGGGAAGTTAAACCATTTGAACTATTGAAGAACACACAGTTTGTTAATTCTCGAATGTCACATGACCTCTTGTAGGAGTTGGTCTCCAGTCTTCGGGAAGGAGAAGACCTTCTCTCCAGGCTAACATCGCAGGCGGGAAGTCTTATCGCACTGAATCCTCAAGTCCACGGGACGACCAACACCCAACTGGAGCACACCAAGGCTGCTTGGAGCTCTCTTCGCGAGATTCTGTTGGCCGCTGAGAGAAGTCAACAAGACGAAGTAGCTCGATGGGGTCAGTTGGAGACGGCTAAGGACGAGCTGGGTCGTTGGGTGCGCGATAAGGAACGCCAGTTGAGGGAGTTTGCGCCCAAGGCTACTCTGGACGAGAAGAAGAAGTCTTTGCAGCGGTTCCAGGTGAATTTGAGACACATGCTTTATTAAGAGTTAATTTTGAGTATGAGAAAATTTTTTGTGAATTTTTTTCCTGTTATCAACATGTTCTCTATCAGGACATGGAAGCTGATATTGTAGCTCATGAATCGTTGTTTGAAGAACTGACAGCGTCGTTCCAACCGGTCAAGGTTTGTACCGATTGCTACTATTGATCAACTGGCTCTAATCTGTGTTCGTTCGCTGGTGTTCATAATGCCTTTTGATTGATTTTGTTCATAATAAAAATGAAACCTTACAAAGAGGGTGATTTTATCACATGCATGTTAAAAGTAAAAGTAAAATGTATTCTGCTTAAATATTGAAATGTTTTCTTTCTTAAAAAGCTTTCACTTGTGCGTATTTCATAATAAACACCAGCACATATTGTGTTGTGTAAACAAAATGGCTTCTTATGTTTTGGTGATGCTTTGAGTGCTGGTGGCATGAAATTGCTTGATAAATTGTGATGCTTAAATATGAAGAAAGTGCATAAATTTATCGAATAAACATAAATAAAGATCCTCCTTTAAAACTAGTTTTTTGCCTCAACTTAAATTTAAAACGATTCATTACTGCTTTACTTAAAGAACACAAAATTATTTTTAAAACAATTAACCGCTACTTTGATGGTGTCGGTCATTTCTAAATAATCTATCGGTTTGTGTCACCATCGTCAGGATCTGCTGCAAGAAATTGTAAGTCGCGAAGCGGATCTGGACGGAGCCAACCAGTTGTCCAAGAGTTTGACTTCCGTGAGTCAGAGCGGGGCCCATAACGACCAGCTGTGGAGCCGGTACCGCACTGTTCTGACCACTGTCAAAGTGAGTCACAACACCAAGATTGCCACAAGTTGTTGTCGTTGAACAATGTGCATAAGATCGTCTTATCTTCCCCTCTTGTTTTCAGGAACTATCTAAGCGGGCCGGCCAACAAGTCAGCGACCATGAAGCCTACGCCCAGCTCCTGGAAGAATGCCACGCCTGGCTGGACACGGCTCAACAGCAACGCGGACACATCGACGACCCATCAGCAACAGCGGCCGACCTTCCCGAACGTCTGCGCCACATTCAACAACTCCTCGCCGACAAAGAGGCTGGCTTCACCCTGGTCACACGGACCACGGCCGCCGGGGAGCATCTCTATGGCAACACGGCCCCCGAGGCCTGGGAGCAGGTCCGCGCCGAGTGTCAGGATCTGCGGGCCTCCTGGGAGCGGGTGTTCGGCGGGCTGACGGGTGTGCTCCGGGGTCTTCAAGTTGCCATGGATACCATGTCTAGTGTGGAGGAGATTTTGCTGGAGTTGGAGGCCTGGTTGGAGACGATGGAGCAGGCGTCTTGTGGAGATGGGTGGGGGGATTCACTGGAAGAGAAGAAGGAGCTTCGGGATGGAGGGATTAAGCATTTGCAACAGGTGAGCTTCAAGGAGTAGTCTGGGTGTCTTTAATAGAACGTCCTTTGTCTTAATATTGATCATTTTATTGCTTCTTTTAGCTTCAATCACGAGAAGGCCAGGTTCAGTCGCTGTCTGTGAAACTGGCCAACCTGAACAGGACCAGCCCACTAGACAGTGAGTTGACAGTCCGGGTGAGCAGTCTTGAGGCCCGCTACGGTGCTCTCCTCTCCAGCGAACAGTCGCGGTTGGACCAACTTGACACGGCCGTCCGCAGGCATCAGGACTGGGAGGAGATGGCCGGGGGAACTCGAGTCTGGTTGGAGGAGTTGACGGACAGACTCGGCCACTGTAGCGATATGTTGGGCGATAGACACGCTATCCAGGGCCGTTTAGACAGGATAAAGGTAGGAAAATAGTCTTCAGTGTCTAGAATTCTATTCAAATAAATTGTTTAATTAAATACATTTCAAATTTCTATTTTTGTTTTTGTTTAATTTATGGATCTTTTTTCTATATTTCTTTTCTTCATGCTACAGAGACGATTTGTGAGTTATTTGTAGAAGTAGTTTTCCCAGATATATTATTTATGTATTTTGTCTGGATGCTGATAGTCATTATTTTACCAGTAGTACGGCTGCTTCTATTTTACCTATATAGACGTTGCACTATTGAGAATAACCTTTATTATTTCACAAATTTATTCCAGCACAACTATTGATTATATATTTATTTATAGATTTTTAAATAAGACTGAATTATCGATTTATAATTTAATTACAAAATTAATTATATATCAAAATGTTATAAAATAATATTTCGATTAATATTAAATTCTTAAAAAATCCATACTAATTATACTTTAAACAAAAATGGAATATTAATTTTTATTATTTGCTAAAATAGATGTTTTATACAAGCTATATTATTTAAATTTTGATCATTGCGTTATATTTTTAGGACATGACCACAATTGAATCGGATGGTGAAACCCGTATTTCAAAGCTGAAGACTCTTACTCAGGAAGTTTGCAATACAACCAATCAAAAAGGAAAAAAGAGGATGAATACGGAAATCAGTCATCTCTCCGACTTATGGGAGCAGTTCATAGGTACAATTACCACCATTAAAACAGATTTGGAAGGCTGTATGACTTCCTGGTATGAATACGAGTCTGCTTATACTGTTTGCGACCAATTTCTTAAAACCACCGAAACACACATTCGTGAAATCGATACTGTGGCAACAGTGGAACAGAAGCAATCAGCAATAAAGAATCTAGAAGGTCTTATCCTACAAATAGAGGAAAATCACCATTTGTTCCATCAGTTGGAAGAAAAAGCGAAGGCTGTCGCTACAATGAGTGAAGATCGTTACGCGATTAAGCAATCAAGCCAACAGAACAGTCGCTACCAGGTACTTCTGCATCACATTAAGGACCTTACTCGTCGTTGGAATGTCTTTGTGGATCAGCATGAAGACTTCTTACATCGGTCTGACATCTGTCGCAATTGGCTTGTTGAGTTTGACACGAGTCTTCAAAACTGCTGTCAAAATGCGGACAATCGTCACTGTGCAAAAGAAAGCTTGTTGGACATTCAAAAGTTACTTTCTCAACGAGAAACGGGATTTACAATGATTCAAGAAGTTTGTGATGTCAGCCAAATAGTTTTGCCGAATACGTCGGCTCTAGGTCGAACCGACATACACCGCGAGGTCGCAGATCTTCAGAAGGCTTGGGACACTTGTTTACTGCAACTGAATACATTCAAATCACAATTGGATTCCCGAACTGCACAATGGTCCGCTTACGACGAAAGCGCCGATAATCTGACCCGTTGGATTGAAGAAGCGGAACAACAGCTCACTGCAGAATGCCACCCACAGAGAAATATTGCTGAGAAACGAGGCCAGTTAGAACGGGTTAGACTTCTCCAGATAGATATCAATGGTCACCGAGCTTTGGTTAAATCTCTCACCAGCAAGGTTAACGATATCGTTGAAACGAAAGACGCAGAAAAGGCAAAAGATAAGGTGGCTGAAATATCTCAACGATTTGACCAGTTGAGAAAAGACTGCGATGGTGTGTTAGAAACACGTGACAATCAGCTGAGAGATCACTTGAGATACCACGAACATTATGTGGAAGCAACTCAGATACTGAATGGAATATTGGAAGAAATTTCTACCACAGTAGATGGCAGCGATCGACATAATATTGATTCCAAATTGTTGATTTTGGAAAAGATAAGTGAAAAGGAAAAGTATTTGAAGGAATTGGTGGAAACTGTTGATAACTATGGCCTTACAGTTGCTCAAAATATAAGTCAACAAGGTGTGGATAATATTAAAAGGGAAATCGGTGAACTTAAAAGAAATCTGTCAGAAATTTTGACATCAGTTCGAAATCAAAAATCTGAATTTGAGGCCGGTAAAGAAACCTGGAGCACCTTTGATAAGAAACTTGTCGCATTTAACCAATGGTTATCGGATACGGAAGCCAAATTAAAACGCAGTTCAGACTTCCCTAACGATTACCAGGGTAAACAAAAGCAAGTCAAAACTGACAAACAACAATTAGATGATATTCTTTCTAAGCATGAGGAGCTGGAAATTCTTCGAAAATGTGTAACTGAGGTTCTACAGAATGTTTCCGACGTGAATGTTTCAGCACAGATATCACAAACATCAGATCGGTACAATACTTTGTCAACCCTAGCCAGAGGTAACCATACCAAATCCGTGCAACATGTAAACGATCATGAACAACTGGATCTTCATTTAAACCAAGCTCGTGACTGGTTGAATAAGGCTTCACACGAGGTTGGAGCCTACTCAGAGACTGTTAATGATAAAAAGGAAGTTCAAAGACAACTCGATCAATTGCAGGAGTTCGAGTCTTCTAAAGAGGAGGGTCATGCGTTGTTACAGAATGTTGATTCTTGGGCCGACAAAGTCGTGTCTTACACCGGACCAAAAGGTCGAGAACTCATTCGAAAATACGTCTTTAAATTAAACTCTGATTGGAACGCACTCTTACGAGATTCTGTATACGGGAAAAGTCTTCTGGAAACAAATTTAATACAATGGGAAGAACTTTCTGATAGCTTAGAGCAAATTAAGAGATGGATGAAGGATATGGAGAAACGTCTCATGGACGTTGAACTTAAAGGAGACTACAGCGAAAAAATGATTCATATGCAAAGAGCCAAAGGACTTGATGGTGAAATTAGATCCCATGAAACTGTTATTTCTGCTGTTGCATCTAAAGTTGAGTCTCTCCAAGGTGCACATGGTCAATTGTCTGCTGTGGTAACAGATATTTTGAGAAGCTACAAAGTTTTACTCACCTCCTCTTCATCGTTTCTTCAAAGAAGCGAAGACATCGTCAGCAGCCATCAGAAGTATCAACATGCCCTCATTGGATTCAACACGTGGCTTCAAAAACAGCGAGAGTGTCTTCTTGCATGCTGTGACACGTTCGGAGATCTTACCACCATCAAGGAAAAGCTTGGAAAGTTACGAGAACTAACGAAGGAAGTAGGAATTGGTGGCGAAAAAATGCAAGCATTGATTAAACTCTCCAATATGATGCGCATTGATACGTCTGAAACTGGACTAACCAGGATAAACAATGAAATGAACTTGGCCAACAAAGAATTTGAAAGCTATCGTGATAAATTACATCGATCAACTTTATCTTTAGAGCAGTGCATGGATCTGTGGGATGACTTCGATGATAGACAAAAGCGTCTTTTAGAAACAATTGAACATTTGAGTGAAATAAAAGACAGCATGGTTAACGAGTTGCAGGGTTCGCTTGAGCAGAAAAAGTACGTGGTTCAAAAGTACCAACAAAAACATCAGAATGTCTTGGATTTGCAGAAGGATATTGATATTTTAAATGAAAAGGTCCAACAACTTCTTCAATTAAACACAGATTCACAAATTTTGTTCTCTATAACCCAGCTAACAACCAACTATCAAGGGTTACTTAGTAAATACGGTGAACTCGTCAAGAAATTCAAGGGGCATCACAACGACCACATGAACTTTTCCGAAAGTTGCAGCGAATTATCTAACTGGATCGATGCATCTAAAGAGAAGATTTCTCGTTTAGGACGTTTGTCTGACTCACAATCAGATCTTGATAAGCTAATGTCGAGCACTGCAGAAGTAGAGGGAGATCTGATGACTGGTAAAAGTCTTATGGCCGCAGTTGAACATTGGAGTCAGCGAGCTTCAAGCTCGTCAAACAGTGATGGCGCCAATTTGATCGACAAGCAGGTCCGTCATCTCCGAGAACAGCTTGGTGAGATTGCCCAAGAGATAGAAAACAAACGAAGCCAAACGGAGAAAACGGTTGTCTCATTGCAAGAAATGAGTCGTGGATGTGAACTGCTTCAGGTATGGATCAAGCAAACGGAGCTTCGTCTACGCCAAAGTCACTGGGAAACCAACAATCTTGGGGAAAGGAAGTCGACATTGGAACAATTTAAAGTACTGCTGCTTGACGGCCAAAGTCGACAGTCTCAAGTGGACAAAATAGTTGTCAACAGCAATGACATCAGCGATCCAGCTTTACGTAAGGAAGTTGAGGACGTTGTCTGGAAGTATAATCAGACGTTGGTCGCTATTCAAGAGACTGTTCAGCGTGTAGAAGAAAGCATCCACCACGAAGAACGTTACCGTGCAGCAATGTTGTCTGCCCAAGAAACTGTGTCCACCGTTCGTCTTGGGGTCGATAAAGCTAAACAGTCGAGTCCCACATGGCGCGAGGCAAAATCTCGACTCAATCTCCTCGTTCCACTGATAGAGGAATTGCACCGAACTGGACGCGCCGAAATGGATCGAGTGTCGCACGAAGCGGATCTCTTTGCTCGCAATGGTCATCAGTTAGCAGGCTCCGTTCGGGACGAGGTTGGCAGTCTTCAGAGAGAGTATTCCGCGGTGTTGAGCGATGCAGAGGAGACTCGTAGCCGACTGGAGGTTGTGCTTGATCTCTGGCGTCAATTCACTGAACGTGGAAAGCGTATGGCCAACTGGCTACAGGAGAGGGAGGCTAAGATTATCCGACTGCCAGATGCTGCTGCGGACCAGACTGCACGGAACAAGCTATTAGGCGAGTATCAGGTATGTTGATATTTCAATAAATCAAATTCATTCGGTTTCAAACAATCTCTATAAAGAGTTTTGTGTTTCAGGTGATGCAAACGGACATCGCTAGCCACAAGCAGGATATCCGAACATTGGAGAAGACAGCAGCGGAACTGAATGCCTTCAGCCACGATGCAGATCTTGACGCTCAAGTCGCTGACTACAACCGGCGCTGTGATCTGTTGGCCACTAAATGCAAGGTAAACTTCGAGAGTCTGTTATGCTAAAATAATGAAATCTTTTAGGAAATTAATATTAAAAGTAATAAAGATCCAATAAAATGATTTTCATTCTTTGATTTCTTTAGTAACAAATTTTTATATTAAAAGTATATGTTCGCTTTCTCTTTTAGCCTTGGACTGGTGTAAGATGAATACATGAATATATTATGTCCCTACTATTAATAGTTATGCTACTCAATAATACTACTGACATGATTTTAAATCAATACAGTTATTAATTAGTTATTTATTAACAAATCAATGGTGGTTATTAATTTTCAATGTTTTTTAGTACATAAATAAAGTTATAAACATATTGAATAAAGTTATACTTTTTAATATATTGATTTCATTTAATAATTTTGAAAGAATTTTACTAAATTATAATATAATTCCATAGATATTATATAAAATAACTAAATGGTGGTTGAGCTTAGACTTAAATAATGCATAGATATAAAATGGAGATATTCTTTAAATCATAGATAGAAAAAGATTTTTGGATTTCCAGTCTAGAAGTTATTTTTAATATCTATGTAAAGTCTTGGTTCCATTTCTAAATATTATGAAACTATGTTAATTAATTAACCGTGAGTATTTTATACATTTCCAAATACTTTCAATGATTACAACGTAGAAATATCTTTAAACTATCACATTCAGGAGAGCCGTCAACAGCTGGAGTCCATCATTGCTCAACAGAAAACCTTCAACGAGATTTACTCCAATGCCGCCCATTGGCTGGAACAATCACGAACACAGCTCGCTCACTGTTGTGAAACTTCCACAGCACAAAAGGCCATCCAGGATAAGCTGAAAACATGTCAGGTTTGTAGATCATTTTGCGGAAAATAAATCTATGAAATTCTGTATTATCTAATATTATTATTGATTCTATTTTAATCAGAATTGATTATTTGATGTTACAAAATAAAACGTGTTTAAGAATAATTGTAACTTATTTCACGTGTTTTATGTCATTTTTTATATTCGGAGTTTGTCACAAAAAAATTAATTTATGCTGTTATTCTAAAATGAATTATTGGTATTAATTAAATAGGTCAAGTTTTACAAATTCGCTTATACAGACAACTGGATATAGTTATTTAATGTGATGGGATATATTATCTCATGCCACTATTCAGGAATTATCAAATCAAATGAGTACTGGTCGCAAACTGATCGATAGCGCCGTCGAATGTGGAGAAGAAGTCTGTGCAGCCTCCAATCCTGAAGGTGTGGCGCGAGTTCGTAAACAACTTGACGACCTGAAACGTGATTGGTCGGATTTGTCACGCCAACTGGACAAATCAAATGCGTCGCTGGATCGCTCTGTTGGCCAATGGGCACAGTTTGACGATCTAGTAGCACGCTTGAAGACATGGCTTGGAGAGACGGACATTACAATACACAACTGGGTCAAGGTCAACCCTGATATGATGCAACGAAAAGCTCAACTCGAGCGTATTAAGGTAATTTTATAGTCAAGTAAGAATAATGGTGGACGTGGTTACACTACAATCGTTTTTCATCGATTTTACAGACTTTAGATAAGGAAGCCGATATTATGGAACCCGAATTCAACCAGTTGGCTATTCTGGGCGAGGAACTCCAGAAAACGGTGAAATTGCCGCGAGTTGTTGAAAACGTGAACACGTTAAGAAATCATTTTGACAAAATACAACACCGAATTAAGGTGAGTGTGTCCTCAATTAAGGGTGTGCTAACTATAGTTAAATCTTTGTAGAATGTAGTGGTTTACAAAAAGAATCTAATTGTCTGATCTAAAATCTTCCTCTATGAAAGGACCTGCACAACCAACTCGGCGAAAAACAGGCCCACTATGAGGCCTACCAAAGCTCCCTCCACGACCTGGAAAAGGGGCTGTTGGCCATCTCCTTCCGGCTCATTTCGGCCAATTCTGTGCCCTGTAACGGGCTGGAGGTGGCCCAACTGCAGGCCGACAAGCACGCCAATTTGATGGCCGAACTGGACACCCACGCCGGCAAGCTGGACAGTCTCAAGGGAATGGCCGAACGTATGTCTGCGGAAAATGACGTCACAGCTCCGCAAATCAGCAAAATTATGCGCACACAGATCGGTCATGTGGCCGAGAGTTATGCAAACCTGGTAACCTCTGCACAACAGATAAAGGTGGGCGAAATCTAGTCATTGATACTTGAACAAACTCTTCTTTCAACTGCCAATGACTCCCTTTGATTGGACAGGACCGGCTGAACGACACAATTCAGAAGGGCCGGGTTTACAGAGAGACTATGGACCGAACGGACATCTTTTTGCGGACAAACTTCGCCAGTTGGTGGGCAGGAAAGGAGACAACTTTCGCTACAGGACCTGATGACGTCACTAGTCAGATCTCTGATGCCAAGAGAATGCGAGGTCAACTGCAGGTGATTGCTGCTTCAATTTGTGTCCATCCTAGACCATTTTAATACAGTTTTATTGTAAACACGTTTAGTTTTATAGACAGGAATTCTTTATAAAATAAAAGAGTATCCGCTAGACATTGTCGGGCCGACCTTTATTGTTCTCAAAGGTTTATGACAATTGTTGTCCCTTCAGGCGCTTCAACAAGAAGTCTCCGTGTGCGCGCACCTCTGTCAGGCCAGCAGTGGGGTCGTCGGCCAGCCCACAGAGTCTGGAGACGCGGCTCGTAATGAGGGGCTGCAGGAAGGCTCTTCCGGTCAGCTGTCCAAACAGGCGGCCAAATTGGATCAGGATTTGAAGGAGGCCTCAGATAAGGTGGGCGCTCAGGTTCCTATGAAGCTATACAGAAACGGGTCTATCCATCTTCTTTACCCTCTCAACAGTTGGAGGGTCATCTCACCTCCCTCAACGGTATCAAGAAGCGCTGGGAGACTCACCAGCACAACCAGGCCCAACTGCTCGACTGGCTGCTGGCCAAACAGGTTCAGGTGGCCGAGATATCAGAGCGATCCGTGAAACTTCATGTTCCGGCGGCCGAGGCTGATATCCAACATCTACAGGTAAGGTGGCGCTTGTTGCCAATTGACAAACTGGATAAACGATGCTCGGTTTGTTGCAGTCTCTTTCTCTCATTCTATAGGAGCTACAAACAGAGGTCAACAAGGAACACTCGAAGCTGGGTCCCTTGCAGGACCGATACGAAGAACTCACCTCGGGCCAGGGGGCGTCGGTAAATCTACAAGACTTGAGGACCGGTTTCAGGACCTTGTTGATGGCTCTGGAAAGGGCGCTGGAAGTGCGCACACGAGCGCTCAATAGCGTGGAGGACTATTCACAGAGGAGAGAGGATCTCCACGATGATCTGGATCAGACGGTTCGAAGAGCCGCCCATTTGGAAGTCACAGCGAGTACATCCAAGGATCAATTGGACTACCTCCAGGTAAGGCCTTGATGGCTATGTTCTTTGGTTTGGCACTGTAGACTCACCACTGTTTAAGCCTCAGATTTAGTTAAAATCGAAGGAACGTTATTGAGGAAAGTTCCGATAGCTGTCTGTACGATTTAATTTTACATGATGAATCCTGCACTATAGATGTATGTAATCAACTGATCATTTAAAAGAGTGTGGACATTCTAAGGATGGTTTATACTTGTTCATCATTATTTTTACAATCAGGGTCATTTTACATAGATCTATTATCAGTCATAAAAAGTTATTTTAAAGTAGGCTTAATAAAATATATATATTTTTCTTCATTTAAAAGTTACAATATTTATATAATACATACATTATTAATTTCATTAGAATATTTAGAAAATGCTTGCTAATTTGTATTGTAAATGTATCATATTATTTAGTATTACCACATTAATACGATCATAACATCCGTATCAAAAGAATAGATCTAGCTATGTTGGATAGATCTAATTTGGTGGATATAATTAACTTTTAACTATGTTCTTTTTAATACAATATTATTTGATAATTAAGGTGTCAATAATACTAAATATATTTATTGAATAGTTATCTAACTACACCATAGACTTTATATATCTATACTTCAACTAGATCTGCAATCTAAAATTAATGCATTTTAAATTCTTAGCCGGCGGGCGTGTTAGACCAAAACCTTCAATCTGATTAGTTAATTTGAAGTTTTTGGCCTAACACGCCGGCTAAGCATTTAATTTTAAATTGCCTTTCTAGTTGTAGTTATGTAATGTCTATGAACTTAGTTCTTTCTTGAAATAATCAATTTCGACAATCAATTTCAATAATCAATCATCGACAAATGATTTTATTGATTTATCTAAAATATCACTTTTTGATATTGATTTCTGTGTTGTTGAAATGTTGTCGTTGATACGTTCTAAGTTATCTGTGCATTGTTTTGTTATCTGTGCATTGTAATGTATCAATGTTTATGTAGTTGTATATATCGATGTAGTCTTGGACTGTATACAGTAATAGTTGCAATATATTATTCACCACACGGCTCAATTATTTTAATATTTTGTTGTTTTTCAATGTACTATTTTGTGTTGTATTTCAAGTGACACATTCTGACTATATTTGATCATCTGCACTTTTTATATTCTCATGATTTAGTTCTGTTGTTCTGTAAACTCTACTGGTTAAATTTGTTCAAATGTCAATAATATTTATTTAATCAAGAAAATTGTGATATATTTCATAATATTATGATACATTGTTTACAATCAAAAAGAAATTAATTTCAGTCATTAATTTACCTGTCATTTATGAAACCATATCACAATTTGCCTTGATAGAATTTTTTGAAACATTTGACGTTTAAAAATGGCACCTTCACCCACGAGACCTACACCACTTTTATTTCTCTTAATTTTACTTTTTTCCTTAATCTTTATTCTTTAATCTTTATTCTTTAATCTTTATTCTACACTTTGGACTTTATAACACGTAGCTATTCTTTTCTATAACTTTTATTTTAATGCGAAGAGTACAAAAGTTTTTTAGTAATAACTGCTAACACTCGCTTGCTCTCATCTCGTAATATACTCTATAATAAAATAGAAGAAAAACAGTTTTCACTCGCCTTTGTAGTAGTTGTATTGCTTTCCATTTTAGCTAACAATGTAGATTTAATATTTTAATTTAATTGACATTTCTACTAATCTAATACCGTAATTGTAAAAATTGTAAACCTAATATTTCTTATTTATTTTACAATTACATTCTTTCGGTTATTTATGTTTTTGAAATCTATAAAAGAATAATATTTCTAAATATAATAATGAATATTATAAAATTTTATTTATTTAAATATTTATGTTAGATTAAAAATGATTTTAAAAATAAGAGAAATAGGAGTTTTTTGCGATCGATATACTTATACGATCTGTTATATTTATTTACGTCAACATAGTATTGCCTTAACATACTTATCGGAATCTTTTAGCTACAAACTTTCGCTTTCTAATTTATACTCCAACTTGTAGTAAACTAGTTTTACCAACATGGACGTGACATACTTATTTGTATTGAGTTGAATATCATTCAGGTAGAATATCATCATCTACGTGTTGTTTG
>JAUZNC010006517.1:20504-34497 GCA_034780395.1 Vannuccia rotundouncinata | reverse complement strand
TTATTTATTTATATATATTTGTATTAATGTACACAGAAATACTAGTTAATATGTTTACTAATTTTAAATAAGACAATGCATACATACACACATGTATAAAATATCTAATTATAGACCTAGTGCGTGCAACATAACTAATTTTAATGAAGTGTCCAATTAAAAAACTTCATTACTTACTTAAAAAGATTACTATCATGATAAAAGCATCAGGAAGCAATGCTGATATTATTTACATAATACACTAAATTCAACATTAATTTTTTAGACAGAGTTTTTATACAGCTTTAACTGAAGTTTCAAGTAATACTGTATATACTCAATATTCAAAATATTTAGCTGGAAAATAGTGGATGGTGCAGTAACATACGCCTGGGATTTGTGGATGCAAACCTGTTCAAAACTTTATTCAAGTCCAAGTTACCAGAAATGTCTTTGTGGGAAAACAACATCAAGAAAGCATTGAGTCTGTCACCGGTCATGGAATTTCTCCTGGCGGATTTTATAAAATCTAAAGACGAGTTGGCCCTCTCCACAGTGCACAAAGTGACTGGAAACAACAGCAGAATCCGAAGTATTGTTGTGATTTTAGGGTAAATAGTAGAATAAATATGTAGTTTGGGATGCCGAGACTTTCTCACATCACTTCGGCAACCTAATAGTATTTTTATTCCTTTGTTCTCTATGGTTATACAGGGTAATTGGGTAATTCTAAATTATATTGTAGAAGTGCAGTCACTACTGATAAACGCAGAGAAATAAATACTTTTATTGGTATATTATTTAATCTGCAATAATAAAAGAACACATATAAACATTATGTAGTTAAATTAAGTTTTTAATGATTTCGGAAATATCCGAAAATATCTCAAATTTCCGAAAAATTTGGACTTTGGAGGGACTCCCAGCGCTCCCCCCTGGCTACGCCCCTGATCAAAGAAGAAACTAAGCAATTAACTTATACGATGGCCTTCAGCAGGTCAGGGATGCTTAAATGATACTGCAATTGAAAGTTCGACTTGTTCGTCAAGTTGTATGGCAGTAGAGAACATGATGTGTGGCTTACAGGTAAACGCCTCCACTAATGAAGGATCTTTATAGTTACCCAACAGTGTTGTTTTCAATAAATCTCTTGTACTACTAAACGGTTCCGTTACATTATACCAATTAGTTTTTATTTTTATTATTGATATAGTTAGGTATAGTTTGATGAACACTATATATACATCACTTTTTTCTAATTTTGTAAATTGTAAAAGGTTACTTATTTGTCACTGTCATTTGCCGATGGGAATGACAGATTATTGTAATTCCCATACTGTCATTTCCATAGATATTGTAAATATTAAAATTTTTATTTGTCACTATTTCTCACTCCTATACTCACTCTTGTAAGTATTCAAATAATATCGTTATATCTAACTTCGTAAAATTATTTGTGATAGGTATAAAAATCACTAACTATAGATAAAATATATTTAACCAGCAAAAACTGTTTGTATTCATGCCATTAAAAATGCCATGATATTGATATTCAAAAGTAAAATTTCATAGAAAGTTATATCAATGATTTATTATTTCACTACAGAAATAATTGAATAGAAATTAAATACGTTATAATTAATGATATCGTAATATTATTTTTCTAGATCGGCAAACTTAATTAAATTATGTATGAAATAAAAACTGGCAAAATGGTGAATTTTTTTTCGGCTCATACTTTTTCAAATAGAGTTGTGAAGTAGACCAAATATGTAAATATATCTTTGCACAAATAATTTCTTTTAATTGTTGTTATACATATTATGAGTCCTTAATATTATCTGCTATATTTATAACAATAAGTTGTCATGGAGAATTGTTTATTGAAATCAATTTAATTTATTTTAATCCATAGATATTGTATATTATATATATAACTAGATTGGACATCTAAAATATTTCTATACTAAAGTATGTTGCATCGCGTGTATGGCAAATCCAGAGTTATGATTGGCTAAATAATTTGAAAATGACTTAAAAAAATATAATATACCTATGGTTGAATATTACTACAGATATATATATTTAATTGATATATATAACCAATTATTGAATTTCACTAATCATTCTAAACCATAGATAATCATATACTTAATACCTTGTTATATAACAATACATAGTTAAATATATCACTAATTTTTTATAATTTGATAAAATGAAAATAAATAATTATTATTTAGAAAATTTTGGCTTTAGTAATAATTAATAATAATAATAAACCATCCATTCCAGGCAAAAAATTTACCTGAAATTAATTACACCTCCCACGGTCCACCTCGAGACCAGCACAATTTAAAACTACCTGACCCATTAACATTTTTACACATAGATATCTTTATATACTTAAAGTAGACCACTATTATTACTTTCCTATACTCCTTCCCCAACTGCCATAAAAAATAATAATGAGGACACCATAGAAATGACAGATTTAGCAATAACAGAGGGTAATAATAATATTATACAACTATCTCACTCAAAACACTTGCTCAGCCATTGAAAATGTTTTTATAATTGAAAACTATAAAATTGTAAAGCTGAGGAAACTCGTTCGAGGCAATTACGATATTCTATACAGTTATGTTACTACATCCTCTCTCCAATACCCTAGACTTTTAATCAATTTTCAAAGAGTGCCATGTCTCATATTTTGTAACGAACAATTACGCCAGCAATTATCTACAATGAAGGAATCTATTTGGCCTACAACAATAGAAAAAATGGTTCATTGGTGGCCCATAGCCATTAAAGAAAAACTAGCGGTGTCTTTATCAGCGATGCACAATTGATTTTTTAAAACCATTCACAAGATTTATCTATTAGTTAATCCTGTTACCATTTATATACTATGCTCATTGTAGGACTTATATATCTATAATTATTATTTTTAAACTCTTCCTCCTCAAGTTTTCCAATGATATTCATTATTTTCACACAACATGAAATTTCATGCATTATCTGAATCATAACTATGTCATTATATTCGGCTATTGAATTTCAATATAAATGCATCAGTTTATCGATTAGAAATGGTATATATAAGGTAAAAAGTATTGAAAATATAGCAAAATACGTTTTCAATGGACAACGCATTCCAAAATAATTCCATTATTTCCACGAATACGGTCAAAATAAGCTTGGAAATTATTTTAGGAATCTGTTTCCAGAAATCAAAAGAATTGAGTAGAATTAGTGTTCTTCGTGTAACTATTAATAGACTTATAATAGAAATGAAGAAGAGATGTAGCGTTGTTTTCTCTTCTTCATTAGAATATATGCACTTAAAAGAAGATGATTGTACTACTGCTGTTCCAAAATTCGAAATGATCGTTACCAATGGGGAAATGGGGAAATTGAAAATAGGGAAATCAATTGGGGTCGGATAATCTCTGTGCTTACCTTCCTTAAATAATTTCTCAAAGAATGCAATAGAAAGTATCCCACATGCAGTGATGAATCTATTAAGAATGTCGTACTTTATCTATTCACTGATAAATTTGGAAGATTAATTGATAATCGTGGAGGATGGCTGAGTTAAATTTATGTTCTAATTAAATAATTGAATACAATGTAATTTTCATATGAAATAATTTTTTTCCAATTCAGCTCAATTATTTATTTATTTGTTTTTTATGTTTGTTTAATCATTATTTAAGGATGATATAAACATTCATTTTTCAAACGGATCTTTTACTGTGGGTATAATGAAAACGAATTTTTAATATTTACTGGAGCTGCTATAGCCATTTTTAGAAATTTGGCTCTGAGATAATCCATTGTTTCATCCATAAATCCATATGTTTATATATCTAATATACTGACTATTATTTGCTTGTCTGCATACTATTATTAGAAAGTTTCCAGATTAAAAGCTTTAATTACATGCATTGTATTATTTTAACAATAAAGTCAATATATTTAATAAAGATTTATTTAATTTATTACTTTTAAAGTATGGAAAGTCATCTTAAATTCAGAGAAATCTACTCAAAATAATTTTAGTTAAATCTAAAAATACTTAATTATATTTAGTTATATATAGTGGAATTTTATGGTTTTAGGGATTTTTAACGATTTTTAGGAATTTTAAAAGATTTTTAACAATTTGATAAATGTGATAAAATGTGATAAGATAGGAAAAAATTCCATAAAATATGATAAATTTTTATAAAATAAATATTATACAAATTTTGAGAAATTTTGAGTTATTAAGGATATTTTGTGATTTTATCGATATTTATTTATTTTTAGCATAGGAAAGAGGAAATTGCATGATTTTTTAACAATATTTTATGTTTACAAAAATATGCTATTTTAATGAAAGAAATAAAAACAAGAATGTACTACGAATATATGTATGTTTTTCTAAAGAAGTAAATTAACGAAGTAAATAGAGATAGTAGCTTGAAATATTTTATATCAATAAATATACACTAGATTGGAAGTATTTTAAGAAACCATGAAAATAATTATAATAATAATAGATATTATATAGAGTATACATCAAAATTGTCATGGTTTTTATTATTCGGTATAAGTCTTATTTACTGTGGTTGGTGTACAGTTTTATAGTGGGCATATTTTTAAATTGTGTTCACAGTCTTCACAGAGTACCATGTGATCACAAGGTAATAAAAGATTATTTGCTTTTCGTTTATAAAATACTTTACAACAAAGTTTGGCAATGAGACAAAAATTTTCATTATAGATTTTCAACAGTCTGGGCGTTGATTGTTGATTTGCAGTTTGAATGGTAGTAAGCTTAGGAATTGTTTCAAAATTTGGTTCCAATTGTAGAGAATGACTTGCCGACGAATGTAAGTCATAAAAATTCGTTTTGTAAAACATAATTTTGATTCACTCATTCTGCAATATACAATAGAAAAATGTGAATTAATGTGAGACAACCGTTTCGAAGCGTAGTAAAATAAATTATGTAGAGGGAGTAGACCGACCGATGGACAACCGTCAGTGAGATCCCAAGAAGTGAGAATGAAATCAACCTAAAATCTAATGAATGGAATGATTTTAAGCGTAGGAGGATTTAAACCGAATTCTTGGATGACTCACATGAATAAAACATGAAATTTCATTCTCAATCTACGTTTTGTAATTATAAAATCGAATTCTTCATTGCAATATGGTAAGATTTGTGGCACTCATCGTGTTTAACTATTCAAATTTGAAATCACCGCCAAACCTTTTAATTCCTGAATAAATTTAATACGTATTAATACGTATGTCTGACTTAATCTCTGGAATTAAATTTAATTTGAATTAACTGGACTCCTGTTAAATTAAAATTTAACTAGTAAAGGTGCGCAGAAATTTACCATGTAAAGGTGCGCAAAGGTTTCAATGCGTGGAAGTATGGTCAAAATCCTCGTTTATTCACAAAAAGTTTTAATCTACGGAAAACTGTGTAGGCGTATGCGTGGGAAGAGTAGGACTAATTTATGATATAAGATCATGTTAAAAATGTTTGGTTTAATTGAAGTGGATAATAATACAATCGATTTCTTTATATGTTATTTACTATTAATAGCCATTAAAACTATTAAAATCTATTACTGTCTTGATGAAAATCAAAGTATTGGAAAAAATCAATAAGTGCTAATCAGGTATCGATTACAATAATTAATAAAATACACAACGCACTAGCTCATTAAATTTGAAACGTAGTACCATGTTATTTCATACTAATAACGTAAAGCTGATTTAAATAAACATAATAAACTGATTGCAGTTGAGTACGTGTGATCACAACGGAACAACACATGTATCTTACTAGTAATATCTGAGCTAGGGGTATATTCAAATATAAAGAAAAATTTTGGGCGATCACAATTTGAATGAATATTAAAAGATTGAGTGTTGACATTGAATTTACACCAATCTTTACCGATCGACTGTGGAAGTCAAGGTCCGAGAAGAAAATGTCTCATGAGTCATATAACCTTCTTCCATTTGGAGCGACGATTCCGATTACTTCTTTGGAAGGATTTTACTGGAAGAGATAGATTAATTATTTTTAAAAAGTATTAATAGCATCTTTTTAAATAAGGTTATAATTACAAAAAACTAAGAAAATGCAATCTAAACATTTAAAAAAATATATGTTCATCAGTATCGCGGACCATTGATACTATCTGGGTATATGTTTAAAATACGGTGGATAAGTATATTTTTTGCTACATATTCATACATATCCACATATATCCACATTTGGATATGTGGATGTGTATGGATATGTATGGATATGTGTATATATGTGTGGATATGTTTGGATATATATGGATATGTATGGATGTATGTGGATATATGTATGGATATATATGGATGTGTATGGATATATGTGGATATATGTAAGGATATATATGGATGTGTATGGATATATGTATGGATATGTATGAATATGTATGGATATGTGTGGATATGTATGGATATATGTATGGATATGTATGGATATGTGTGGATATATGTATGGATATGTGTGGATATACTTATTCACTGTATTTTATACATATACACAGATGGTCTCGGTAATCCGCCATACATCAGATCTTCTAAACATGAATGTCATGGTCGTCTCCAGCATTTTTGAAATCTATTTCTTGTATTCTTCCGAAAAATCCTTATTAATGATTTTATTAAAGATTTGAAAATTAACCCTTTGTTGAGGTATAATTATAGTTAAATTCAATTAAATAGTTAATGAATTAGTAGTATATAATATATAATTACCTAATAAAATTTTTTGAAAATAAAAATATTGAATCATTTAAAGATATGCTTAAATTTATAATTGACCACATTTTCGGATTTCAGTCACTTTGAGAAGATGTCGATCACAATCCCCCCCGACTCCGTCCTTGACGACGCCCATGTATGTTGTGGCCATAAAAATTTGGATTGACGCTAATTATCTATTCATAATATAAAAAATTCATCATTCCGAACTCTTAATTCAAATATAGAGGGAGCTTGGCGTTTACTGATTTGTTCTTTGTTAAAAAATAACAACAATTATAATAATATTTTAGTTAGTAATGTGTACCTAACTCGTGTCAATGAAATAAAAATTAATAAGGAATTAAAATTTATTAAAAATATTAACTAATGTGTGTGGATAAACAGGAAATACTTTTTTAAAAAATTAATATTATAGTATAGTCTCTGGGATAAACCTTATCACATGCTTAAAACAGTAATTCATTAATCAACAAATATATATATATATCTTTGTAAACAGAATTATCAAGAAAATCATAACCACAATAATATTCTGTAAATTTTCCAGCTACAGGGACCAGAGGGATAATTCAAATATGACAAATTATCAAGAAAATTAAAAGTTAGTGTTGAGGTTATGTAATATTTTGGGCTAGGTTGTTTATCCATTTGATACTTATATGAAGATTACTGAACGATGCTTGGGGTAGTTTCTTGAAACTCACGTAGGCGTAAGTCATAAACTTACCAGAGAGCGTGTTTCTTGAAACTCTTGTAACTTACGCGTGGACAAAAATAAGCAACACGTTAATTGTAAATCGCTCCTTTTCAGGCAAAAGAGTAATTCTCGAAGGTATCGCAGGTTGCAGATACGTCATCTTGTGTTCTAAATATAGTATAAAGCTGGTAACTATTTACGAGTGGGTCAAAGCAGTCGTAAGTGCTTTTATATTTTAATTTTTATTTATGATTTCTGATACTATTGAACTTTGAGACTGTTATACAAAGAGTTGGACCATCAAAGTTAGATATTTTTTATGTGTACCTATTGTTTGCCGATTTGAATGAAAGGCATCATCTGTTTGTTCTCGTTTCCTTTAAACAATTTAGTTTTCTCAATTAAGTTAGCAATTATTCCTCCTGCTTCTCTGGTTTTTGAAACTATTTTTGAATAATCTCTTCTACTTTCATTACATTTATTTACGTGTTTTAAAATATGACTAAGTTAAATGTTGCGCTTTATTTAAACATTTTTTTATAATGTAATGTTTTCGTAAAAAATTACCCAAAACAAGGTATTTATACTTTTATTTATTTCATAATTACAATATCTTTATCGTTTTTATAATTCTATACTAACAAATCACATTAAATGTTTTTATTGATCAGGTCACCTTGATTTGTAGTAATTTTTTAATTTTATTTCTCGTTTTTAAAATAATATTTCATTTATTGTCATAAAAATGATTTCAATAATTATATTTCATCTTCAGTGAATTGAAATTTTTTATATTATGTAACTTAAAATTTCTTGACCTTAATTAAACATCAGTTTTCATCTAAGTTAATGATGAATACAAATTAATATTGGCTATATCAATAGGAAGTATTTTTAGCCAATTACAATTTTTAGCCAACAATTACAAAGAGTTAAGTCTAATACCAATATTCAAAAGCATATGGAGATAAAATTATATGACATAAAGTCAGGGTATCCACGTGTCCTTGAAATTCATGCATGTTCTCAAATGTACTCAAATTTTATCACTACTGGAATGTAGTTAATTTTTTTTGTGTTTACAATTTTAAAAAAATGAAAGTGTTATTTCAAAAATGCTGTATCAGGTCTATATATTTAAATAATATATTTACTGTATTATCACTTTATGTGTATTGCTTATTATATTTATTACTATTACTCAAATATACAATATAAATATTCTCAAATATATACTAATTGTAGGAAATACTTCAACTAGAATTATTATATATAGAGAATACTTTTAGAGAGTAGTCCCTGACTAATTATTCTTATTTATAAATAGTACCATCACAAGGTGCTAAGCATGACCATTATGGTCACATGGAAACAGGCAACCATGCTATTTTTGGTTTCTCAAGCAGTCAGTATTTAATCAAATTTTGTGTTGATTTATAAATTGCCCCTATTTTATTTTTATGTCCACCTCAAAAAATTAATGTCCTTAAATTTTTTTGTGTGTACCTGAAATGTCCTTGATTGTCCTAATTTTTTAAAACAAATGTGAACACCCTGTAAAGTCTGGGGGTAAATCTGGATGTTGGTGACCATTTATGGACATATCAATGTATTTTTGTTCATGTTTGGGACTGTTTGTGGACACCTTAATAATTGGTCCAGACCAGTTGTTTACAGTTAGAAACTGATGGTCTGCAATATACAAAGTTTGTATATATGTATGTATAAAATTGGTCTGGATTAATTATGGAGATGTCACAAACTGTGTGTCCACAAATGTTTGGACAGTGGTGACTGATTGTGGACATAACCATTTGTTGACATTTAAAATATAAACTGCAAATCATTTAAATAATACATATGTGGGAGTAAAATCATAATGGGCCATTCACAATTTATGTTATTCTATGGAGGAGAAGTGAGTATAATGAAGGGTTATACAAGATTGTCATATTCAGTGTAATGTAATTTGTAAATGTTTTATAGTACATATTTTATTAGGTAAACTAATTTTTAAATATTATTTCACATATTTTGTAGTGAAAATCAAAATAATACAACAAATTTAACAGTAATTTTTTGTTCAAAACTGATTGATCAGTTTCATTTGCACAAATTTAATATTTTTCATAATGTAAAATAACATATTACACTAATAAATAACAATGTTTTAGCATTAACAAAAATTTGTCAACAGCACCAAACACTTCTGACAGACCATGAACATTCATTGTAGATCATAGACTTAGACATAAATTATATACAATTAAATATCCATAATCTGTCAGGTCCACAAATGGTTGCCAACATGGACATTTATTTTATTTCATGATTTTAAAAATATTATTTTCATAATATAGAGTTCAAATTTTGCATTCATTAGTTCAGAATTATTAAAAAAATTATTTCTATCAGTAAGCATTATCATATAGCATCAAATTTAAAAACAAAATTTGGTCATATTTACCCCAGCCTGAGAGAAATCTGGATTAAGAAGGGGTGAATCTTTCCAGATAGCAAATCAAGTCTATATTATTATGTATTTCTTAAAAAATACATTTAGATATTGTATCCTTTTTGTATTTATATCAAACCTCATAGGAATTGTAAAATAGACAATTATATTTGATTTGTAAAAGTTATAAGAAACTGTTATTTTTGAAAGAATCTTTTTTAAAACCATTATAAAATATGTAATCTTTTTGGTAAAATGTGAAATGTCTAATTCAGTCATTAATTAACAAAACTTAAATAAATGGTAATTTTATATAGCATAGGTGCATAGAATTACTCTAATCTGTAGTGTTACATAATGTGAAGGACAGCCCATGCAGATGGGGATTGTGGGTGTGTAAATCATAAAAGACTTTATTATTATATGTAATATTTGTTTTATTTAATCATTTATTACTTAATTAAGATAACTTCAATTACATTCCAGGAATGGCATATAACATTACAAATTCAATTTTACTAGGTGTTTATGTTTTTATTTTCCTAATTGGAAAATCCTTGGAATTTAGATATTTTTAGATACAAATTATTATTTACATTCTAATTGTTTACCTGGTTTTATTTTGTTTTCATTGCTGTCACTCAAGCAATTTTTCTTGAAAATCATAGATTTTTTATTATCACACTGCAATTTTTTTATGATTCAATATTATTTATGCTCTATTTTTAGAACTAAATAAATTTTTTAAATTTTTTATATATGAGTATATATTTGTATATATATAGTTCAGTTAAATGACATTTGGTTTGGCAGTCAACCCAATTACATCATACTTTTTTTATTAATAAAACAGGGTTCATATATGGAGTCTGGAAGTTGAGATGTTTTCCCAGATTGAAAAAAACCTCTCCAGATCTAAAATTTTTTTTTTTAATTTGATAACAATAATATTGATTTTATTTAAAATAATTTGTATTGTGAGTGTAAACAAAGTTGACTGACAATAAATTTGTACAAAATGAAAGCTCTGGCAGCCATGGATGAAGCTCTAATTTACTGTCTGATATGCAGACTTCTGAACATGCTGGACATCATGCAAACCATAACATATTTTGTGAAACTCCCAGAGTTATCCCAAGAGTTGATCAAACTTGAGAAAAAGCTGCATTTTTATGGTCATCAACTTCTCAATTCTTAACATTCAGATGCTAATGTCAGGGTTCCCCACATCACAGAATTTTTAAAGAAATCAGGCAGGGAAAACTTAAAAATAGAACTTAAAATCATGGAACAATCAGGGTATTTTGTTAAATTTCTGGAAAATCATGGAAAACTGAGTATCTTTATTTGTTATTTTTAAAATTCTTATTCTTTTTATGGTTATCTCTAAACATGGTATAAAATTTGATTGCATTGCCATCCATCTCATCCAAAAACTGTGGAAACTGATGAATGCCTTACAGCTGCAAGACAGGTACTGTACAGCTCTTCTGCAGAAGAACTTTAGGGTGAAAGTATTCTGTTAAAGTATTCATTAATGAGCCAATAATGATTTATCCAGTGCATTGTATTAAGTATAGAGTAATAAGATTTGTTGAGTATTAGCATTTAGTAAATTAATTATCATGAACATAAAATACAAATTATAGTTTTTTATTTTGATAAATGGTTGCTTTTAAAAAACATGTGAATCACCAATTGAGGTCCAAAACATTGAAGAACTTGTGCTGCCCTCTCAGTAAATAACACAATTCAGACTTCATTTTCTTCTCCATCTTCTTTAACAGTAAGATTCCTTTCAGAATATTTATCAGCTTCCAGCATTTCACTACTGCCTTGTCCGTCAGCATCTGCTCCAAACCTTGATACCAAGAGCTCTTTGTGAGTATGGACCACAAAATCATTAACATGACTTATGAACTACATCCTGTATCACTGCTCCCGGTTCCTGCTAAGCTTTTCATATGTATTATTCTAACATGCATAAATAACTTTTTATCATAAACTTTTTACAACTATCACCCTAAATAATAGTCATCCATATTAGAATCAAAACTATCCTCAACTCTCCTGAAGCAAGGGGGCCCTCTGGGGTTTATTCAGTGGACAAAGGATTATCTCTAAAACTGGCTCCAAGCTGTCTGCATTAAACAGTGTGTTAGTTCACCAGTTGCCATTACATCAGGGATCCTGCTGGAGTCTATCATGGGACCCTTCCTATTCAACATAATTGTTGGAACCATGTTTTAAATGACACAAGCCAAATTTACAAATACGTTGGAAACTGCATGTATGCCATAACCATGTCTTAATCTTGCCTGAACATTCAAAAATGTTTCAATAGCTATCAAACTGAAAAGCCTGTGTCAATCCACGGACATGAAGCAAGGATTACCACAAGGTACAGTCCTATCTCCAACGCTTTTCCTCATCTTTATAAATTAGGTGGTTGAAGTCCACAGCCTCTTTGTCAATGATATAGAAGTATGGACTCGGACACTAACATCAAAAAGGTTTACATGTGAAAGGTAAACTTGCACTAACATATTGGCTAATGACTGTGAACATGGATAAATACGAGGTGAGCATTATCTCTGGATCTGACTTAACATCAATCAGTTCAAATTTAACCCAAACCCTACATTCATGGACTTACTTTTAATAGACAACTGAGATTTAACTAACATGTTCAGAAGTGTAGCCTGTACAAACTGGAAATTCAACAAAGGCCTACTTAGAAGTACTTTCATAACATTCAGAAGACCAGTACTAGAATATGGAGCACCTGCATGGATTTCTTGGCTCAGTAAAACATCTTAGAATAAGCTAGAAGCTGTACAACTAACTTGAAGTGGCTAGAATTACCACAGACCTATTGAAAAGCACTCCGAAAGAAATGGGGGCTGAAAAATTAAACTAACAAGTTTTAAAATTCTCCTTCGATACATACTTGCATACTCATCGTCCTTATTTCGAAAGTAATTATCTTAAATATATTTTTATACCATTTAAAAATCATACTTTTTAAAATTGTATCGCAGAAACCTGTATTTTTAATATTTAAAATGTAAAAAGTTTTAAAATGTATTCATCTGAACTAGTCATATTCATAGAAGTTTGAATCAATTGCAGCACTAAATGAAACATAACCAATCGATTTGTGCACCTTTTAGTGGTTGTACCCTTGTTTATCCCTAAACCTCACTGCCATAAACATTGTAGTGGAAGGGATTCCCCCTATAACTGAATTGTCTCAAATTGGGCACCCTCGATTATCAGTAAACCTTGTTTATCCATAAATTTGACTCAGAATGAAGCAAGGTTGACTGTTATAAATGCAGATTTTCAAAATTGTTATCAGCTTTAAGAATTCGAAGTTGTGGGGCAAATTTTCTATAATAAAAGTCTAATTCAAAATGATATACGATTAAATGTGTGTGCATTCACACAGCCAATAACTAGTAATATTGATAAATTCAATTGATTATTTTCATTGTATTTTTGTTATAATACTCATGTATTTTATCAAATTCAGTTATTATAATATATACAATTTCTTTGCTAAATTATGAAGTTTATCTTCGTCATGTAATTTATTAAAATATCGTTTATTCGTATAGTTTTTCCTTTATTTTAATTGTCTTTGTTCATTGTTTTATTTTATAATTATATTTTCTGTCAGTTTACTTAATATTAAAAATAGAATGATATAAAGTTAACTTGTCATATGATTCTGTATAATTAGAATACATTTGTTTTAGTCGATTGAAATATGTTAAGGCTATTTATCTGTGAAAATTATTTTTTAAATGCAATTCCGAATACAAATACGTTTTGTAAAAAAAATTGATTTCTTGTAATACATTTCGGTGCATGGTTTAGGCTTTAAGGATAGCCATTTTAGTCATAATACACAACTGAATGCACAAACAATATTTTGACCACTGCTGAACACACAATCGTTTGACAACTGCTGAACACACAACAATCGTTTGACAACTGCTGAACACACAAAAATCGTTTGACAACTGCTGAACACACAACAATCG
>JAUZNC010006517.1:4359-20404 GCA_034780395.1 Vannuccia rotundouncinata | reverse complement strand
GACAACTGCTGAACACACAAAAATCGTTTGACAACTGCTGAACACACAACAATCGTTTGACAACTGCTGAACACACACAATTCGTTTGACAACTGCTGAACACACAACAATCGTTTGACAACTGCTGAACACACAACAATCGTTTGACAACTGCTGAACACACACAATTCGTTTGACAACCGCTGAACACACAACAATCGTTTGACAACTGCTGAACACACAAAAATCGTTTGACAACTGCTGAACACACAACAATCGTTTGACAACCGCTGAACACACAAAATTTGTTTGACAACCGCTGAACACACAAAATTCGTTTGACAACTGCTGAATATATTCAACAGATTTATAATAATTTTTCCTAATTGCGATTTTGTTGTTTTAAACACGGTTTTTAAGTAATTAACCATACGTATGTGCGCAAAGTCCCATTTTACACTTTTTTAGGTTAAATTTTAAATAGATGTTCAATTTTTATGACCGTTTTTCATTATTGTATGCAGTTGTTTCTTTGCCTCTATATTTATTACTCAATAATTCAAATGAAGTTATTTTTAATTCACATAATAATAACATAATTATTCTTCCTGTTTCAGAGTCCGAGAAATGAGCATATTTTCTGTCTACGTTATCAGTGAATCAGGGTCTCTTAAATTCAACTATGACCACACATCAACTGTAAAAGATTTTGAAAAAACGTTCAGCTACCCGCTTCCCTTTGTCTTCAAACTTGTAAATGATCTTGTAATAATAGACTTTGGAGAGCGGGATGAAATCCGAATTGGCCAGGCTGTTCTCGCGATTAATGGAATGACAGCGTCAGGAAATACACTCCCAGACGGTGGTTCAGTGTTGAACTACTTGGCCGAAGAAACTAATTATCCTGTCTCAATCAAATTCGGATTCCCGCCCCTCAAGATTAATGATCGTATTATGCTGGCTAGTATGTTCCAGCCTCTTCATCAGATGTCTTGGGTGCTCTCTCCTGCGGGTAAATCGTCGGGAATTCAGACCCTGGAAACCGACTCTTTCAAGGTGCACTGCCTGGAAGTTTTAACTGGAATGAAGTTCCTGATTGTCGCAGATGTCCGTTTGACAAATGCCGATAATTGTTTGAAGAAATTGTACGAGGCTTACTGCGATTTCGCTCTGAAAAATCCTTTTTATTCTCACGACCTTCCCATTCGTTACGCTCTCTTCGACCAACAAGTAAAAACTATTTGCGAAAATGCGGCACTGGTTTAAGATTCTATTTGAGTACTCCTAGTGTGCTCTGATTGTTTTATAATTTGATTGATTTCGTTGTTAATAATGTGACTATCGTATTTGTTATAACTTGTATTATATCTATCTATATTTTCATTTGATAGTTGTGTTGAATTTGATCCACATGAATAGAGTGTTTTGTACATTTCAGTGAATATTATTTGATTTAAATTGTATTATTCATTATAATTTATATATTTAATTATACAAAATGGGTTCTTTGTGATATTATATTTAATGGCACAATCTAATACTGGAAAATAATGTTGAAATATTTCTATTATAATTCTCTGTTTTACTAAATGGATTCTGCAGAGATCGTTTTGATTATTTAACTGTCATGATCTATACTTCCTTTTTATTTAATTATAAAACTCAATTTTTTAAATATTATTTGTGGGTACTTAAAATTATATCTATTCTATGATTATTTCAATCTTTCCGGTTAAATACAACACTCCATATCTTTTACGAATGGTTATTATGACTTGTATTTTGTTAGGTTATTTATTTTTAATAAATAAGTTAATTATAGATTATTAAAAACAAAGCTGATACATTGTACACAATTTAAATTGGTAAGCAGACTTAATTATTAATTGTCTAACACTAGGCCTGGTTTGCCAAAGCGGCCATTAAATTAAAAAAAATTATTTGTAAAATAACAATAAAGCGATTTATGTCTGACGTATAATAGCCGGAGTGGTGTAATCAACTCCTTTAGATGCATAAAAATAAATGTTAGGCCCTGCCCTCTTCGATAAAACAAATCCATTTCTAAGCAGGAACTACGGTGAAAAATTGATATAAATGTTTCAAATTAAAAGTCACTTTAACAAGTTTTAAAACTACACTGAAAACTTTTTACTAATTAAATAGGTAAATTTAACTCGTATTATGTGTACCCTTTATGGTTGAGTAATTTTTAACAAAATTTCTGTATTTTTACTAAATATTTAAATTTTCAATAAAAAAGTGTAAAATTACACTTTTTACTAAATATATTTTACTCAAATATCGTTTAAATTTACTATATTATTTATAATTACTATTTTTTAGTAATTTTAAACGAAAAGTGTTTAACACATTTTTTTAGTAAAACCAACTAATTTTTGTTTGCAGTGTATAATAAAATAAGACAAATCCAAGGGTCGTCGCATATAATATTCGATCGACAACATGTTTACTAAAAAACAGGTGTTATAGTAAAAATTGAATGCTAAAGCAACATTAATATAAATTGTTAAAAAACTGTAAATTATATAATTAAAAAAACTAATTTGACGGAATGAAGTGATCGAACAACTTTGAAATAACTTTTTTGGACAAAATTGATGTTTATAGTTTTATTATATTCGATTAATTTTAAACGTTCAAAAATATTAAATAGAAATGTTTTTTGTATTAGAAAACATTTAGTATGGACTTTTAGGTATATATATCCAATTCAATTGTGTTTGTCTTCTTTTATTTATCGGGTTCATTGTATTAATTATAATTGTGCATTACTAGTTAAATTTTCTTTTATAATTGGCAACATTTGTAACAAAAATTAAAGTAAACTATTTATACAATACATTTACATAATACGCAAACCATGGACACAACGAAGTATAAAATGGTATGATGCATAGAACAATAGAAAATAATTAGAAAATAGTTCGAACTATTAAAATAATGATAGTTAATTAAAATATAGGAACACGGCCACAAAATAGCTTAACTATACAATATGCTACTTGATATCACAAAGAAGGGCAGCGCCACGCATTGCCCAATGTTCTTGTGTCTTGGAGAAGACCAAGAAGATCAATATTAGCCACATATGTTAAGTCAGTACGTCGAGGATTATTATAAATTGGGCAGACGTATTGTCGCGAAAAATCCCGTGATTTATTTCCTTCCTGTATCGCATAGACGTTAATGACGGGCATTGGTTCGTAAAGCACTTTGGGCTTAGATTCGACGAGCCGGCTATTTCTACGAACTCGCATCACCGTGCGGTCTTCGGAGTTGTCAGGGCTGGCTCGAAGCGCGGCCCTAGGGTCCGTAATACCGACAGGATGTTCCTCAAACCGAAATCATAGTGTACCTGAAATATCAGTGGGCACATTGAGATCACTCATCGTATGAGCACTTAATGATGTCAAAAAAAGTAGATTACAATGTTATAATATTGATAATTGAAAATAACCTAATATGAGTTTTTGAACAATTATGCCAATTTATTGAACCGATTTTTGAAGTAAATAATACATAAGTAATGGAGCAAAATTCACATTACTGTAAAAACGGACACAATACATGAATAACTTCTTAATCATTTTAAAACAATATTATCAGCAAAGAAAATTTATTTATAAAATTTAAAAAGTAGTAGGAGAGACATTTCAAAGAAAAGTGAACAAAGAGACTCACCTGTTTAATCATTTGTTTCTCGCATAATTTGTAGAGAACTTTATTTCTTAATTGAAAGTCAAAGACGAAACAGCATGATGGACAATCTAGAACGAAAAAATGTGCGCCTTTTGAGACAACCCGCTTGAACGATAGGTACATATTCTTAAGACTAGATTAAGTCCAAAGAACACATTTTAACTCATTGAGGACATTTCTAAATTTTTGACTGAAAATGAATCAAATGTTACTGCTGAGTGGATGACATTAGCTCCACAAAAAACCATGAAGCATAATTTAAGAAATTAATGTTTGTTATTATTAATTACCTAACTTGTAAAAAATGATAAACATTTATGTTTAATGATACAGACTATTTTTATGTATCAAAATACTATAACACCTCTAAATAATCTAAATTATAAAACATTTTAATGTTCCTTGTGATACTCGCTTTTAAAAAGAATGTGTAGATAAATAACTCCCCATTTTAAAATGTGTTTATTTTATATTTAAAAACATAATAGGTATATGCGGCACCCTTTCGGTCCGATGTTCACTTAGATGCTTTATTTTAGTGATTTGTAATAGTTGAGTTCTAAAAGTGTATTTTTGTTAAAAGATTGACCTTTTTTTAAACAATGTAAATAATTTCTGACCATTATTGGTTAAGATGATTAAGTTTTACTTTTTGAGATTAATAAATCCGCGATTGTATACTACAAAATTGGATTAAATAAAACTGAAATATTATAAAATAAAAGGACAACAATTTTGAACCTTTACGGTTTTCACACAATGTAAATATTTATTCGCAATTACTTTATTAAATATTTTTTACAGGAGTAATTACAATTTGGTAAACTTTTAATTTTTACTGTGACTATAACTATATTTAAATATTCCAGAAATATGTTTTGACATTAAATATAGGTACCCGTACGAATTACATAAAATAGACTGTATATGCCCTAATAAATCTTTTTTATTATACTTGAAACCTTTTTTAATCCAAAATTTACAATGATAAAATATAGTGTGTTCACCCCATTTCCCCCAACCATTCCCGGTATTTTTTTCTCTCTTATTCAACATTACAAATTTATGTCTTAAAAATAGTAATCCAGATAACAAAATCCATCTTTAATTTCAAGCTCCCTTTTATGATTGATTAAAAACTTTTCTTTTGATTTAATATAAATCTTTTGATATGCGCCTTCCAAAACCATACAATATCGGACCTAACTCATTCGTCAACGTATTTAGACAAAGGGAAACTCTTCGAATATTATAATTTATATAGTTTAAATTCTTACTGGACAGATCTCAATATCATCAAAGAGTCTGTTAATTCAACTATTTAATCCGAAAATAATATTGTCCGATACACTACTGGATTTACTACTTTTCAAATAATTTAAAGTTATTTTGAAATTAAAATTTGTTGTCGCCCAGAAATAATTGTCAAAAGTCTGTGCTTAGAAACTTTTTAATAATAAAAATTCTCACTTTCATAATAGTAAAAAACGGATTTTAAATAAATTTTAAAAAGGTCACAGACGAGCCTCAATTAAAGGCTGTGAATGTCCCAATTCAGAAGACAAAAAGTTCTGTACTTCTCTCCAAAAGCTCAACTGGGCTTCATTGTGTTCCCTGGGAGAGCCACCATAATAAACTAGGCTCTTGAAGGCCTTGACATAGGCAATATCGCACAAAGGACTATACGGAGGTTCTAAAAGATGGCCTGCTCCCGGATACCGCATTATTTTAAAATTTGATTTTCCCGCCCGAGTTAGTCGCTCCGCCAAGACGTCGGATATGTTCATAGGAACCGATTGATCGTCTAGGCAGTTGATAAATAAAAACTGTGTGTTAAAACGCTCAATTGGTATGTGATCATCAAGATCATGAGATACCAGTAAATTTCTCATAATCAATCCTTTTGGAGAGTCTTCCATCTTTTCCGAAAGCATGTCGAACTTCCGATGAGGAAAAGTTTCATTTTTATAGGTAATCGATTTTTTCAAATAGTTTGGAATTGGGTTTATAATAACAGCTGCACCAATTTTATGTCCAAACAGACTGGACATTAAACACGCAATTTCAGCACCTTTCGATGTACCAATGACTCCAATTTTGTTTCCGGAAACTTTGCTATGTTGTAAAATAAAATCAGTTGCTTCTTCAAAATATGTCATATCTTGTTCATTATATTCCTCTGGTAAGTCTTCATACCCGAAAAAAGGCAGCGAAAGGGTCACGAAGCCTTTAGATGCAAGAAGTGCGGCACGGAACTCCATTATGCCTCCTCCTATTCCAAAGAGATCCAATATTCCGGGACAAGACTGGCAGTTTTTTGGAACAAATAGTGTCCCACGAATTCGACCGTGTTTCACAGGAATTCTGTCAACATTCTCGGCCAGGTATGTTCGCTCTAAACTGGTAAAGCAGAGTAATTTATCTGCTGACAAATCCGGAAGATTTAAATGTCCATCATATGCCTGAAAGATAAAATAAATATATGAATCAATTTAATGCCCCTTTGAGTTCGATTTTTGAAATAAAACTACTGCAGATACACTTAAGATTTTTGCAACTTATCTTTTATGGTTTATTACTGAAATATTTCTATACTATTCAATACTAAGAGGAAATGTGTGCAATCATTTAAAAAATTACCAATAATAAAAATCACCAATTAATTAGACAATAGTACCTAATATCAATATGAGGATATGTTACATTTTACAGTAAACAATTTTAGAACGTTTTAAAATAGCTTACATGAAGATTAACCGTAATTGGACTGCTCGCATCTCGACGAAGCAACCGACAACCTTCCTTGGATCCAGGTTCAGGCCGCATTGCCCAGATAAAACCCATCGGTTCCACACCCAGATAACTTCCTCCAATGCTTCTAGTTTGGGATAAGTCCACCGTTCTTGTTTTTTCATTGGCAAGATAATAGGCCAAGGAAGAGTAGCGGATAGCTTTATCATCAATAAATGAGTAGATAGTAACTTTCGAAGATTTGTCTTTGGCAATATTCACCTGAACATGAATTAATTCATCTATGAGAGACTTAAGCTTAGAGATCTTGAAAAACGACATTTATTTTAGATTATAGTCACACCAGCTGTAGTTCAATGTATTACCTCTGCTAATAAAGAAACACTACGTTAGACAAGCGTGTTAGTACAGTCTATAGTTCACGATACAGGAGTAGCTGTGACGTAGGTATACGATCAATAATGGTATTGATTGTTGAAACCAAAGATAGTGAATTATACTTTTGTATAGTAGTATAGCAGTAATATATTTGAAACTATCAGCACCCTGTAGACCAATTTGCCGGGTAGCTGTCTCATCACTAAAAATCGATACTCGTCTTGATATACTTGTATTTTCTGATGTGGTAAGATGTTATATTAGTTTCTCTATGGGAGAATGCCATCTACATGTGGTATCGTAGGGTAGTCTGTTTTGGAGACTCAAAGGGTTCAGTCTGGAAATCATTAAGATTACCATTTAAAAAATGATCGAGGTATATCTTGTAAATATTTAAGAAATGATCGAGGTATACCTTGTAAATCTTTAAGAAATGATCGAGGTATACGTCTTGTAAATCTTTAAGAAATGATCGAGGTATACCTTGTAAATCTTTAAGAAATGATCGAGATATACGTCTTGTAAATTTCTAAGGTCACCATTTTAAACCACTATTCGTAATTTCTCAATTCTTAGAGGTATACCTTATTTTAAGTGGCAATTCTTAGAGATTTCCACACAGCTGAACCTTTGAGCTGCCATACTCTGCTCCCCAAAAAAGGGATAAAATAACATTATTTGTATACAAAAAATCCTCCTGCGAGAGGATTAGCTGATAATTTGAATGACACGAGTTGATTGAGAAGAACCATCAAAGTTATGGATACCGCTCTAGTGCACGCACGCGTTTGTTATAAGCACTTTATGTCTGGTGTTATTATATTATGGCAAATTAAATGTTCTTATTAAATGATCCTGACCACCCTGATTGGATCCCATCAAAGGATTTAGGATTCAGGAATTTGTTCCATCAACCAGTCGCTATTATCGAAGGAATGGAGGAAGATAACAGAAAATACATTTGGTAAGACATTTATTCTTTTCTAATTGTACTTGTGGGCGGGACTACTACTAAACCTAAAATAAATTTTATTATAGTTATTTTTACACATTTGTTGGTATTTTTCATGAAGATAAAGTCGTTCTGTCAATCTGAACGTCATGTCGTTCCACGAACAGGCTTTCTCCAATACTAGGTGCTTCTGTGTTGCACCCTAGCGCGCAAGCACGTGCAGATCTGCAAATATTAAAAGGAAATCTTTAATAGAGCAGAGGTTATATAAATTAGTGAGTATTAAAATAAAAATTAAAAAAAATTAAAATCTGAAATTGTTTATTAAGTTTTCGTAAGTTATATTTCAGTTCTATAAGTTAATTTCGGTAATAAAATACAAAAATTTTTATCATCAAATATTTAAAATAATTCAGCTAATATATGTAGAAGATAATCCATGAAATCTAGAGAGTTATGCTTTTAAATCCCGAAAGCCTTGAAATTTAAGTAGGGTAGACCGGGACGATTTTGTCATGGGAAGAGTTTGTACACTTATACTTTTATTATTCGGTATACAATATTGAAATATCAGGGTAATATATTAAGTTAAATAAGATTAAATTAAATAAAATTCATATGGTGTAATCTATTTATGGTATTTAAAACCTTATTGTCTGTGTTTGGTTTAAAATATATAAAATTTAAAACAAAGCGCATAATTTAAAAAAAGTGTGATTTTAAATATTGTGTGTTTAAACAACATTTTTGGCTTTTTTCTTCGACAGCTTTATTTTATAAACTTGAAAAGTAAGTAAAATATGTTATTTTTATTTATAAATATAGTTAATCTGTAATATATTGATTTGTGTACATATATTTATATAGTATGCTCCATATATATGGGGCGAGTTTGGCAAACATATTCTTTATTTTTTTTAAGTTATTTACCATTAATATTTTACAGATAATATTTGTGAGATGCCTTATTATAATTAGTAGTAAATTTATAATATGTAAAAATTTTTAAATAATTTTAATATATTTCATATTCTAGATGGTTAGAAATTACGTGCGAAAGCGTGCTGATATTAGAGAAAACATCGAAAAGGCATTTTCAGGGTTCATAGTGCCTGACAAGAATTTTTTCCATGACCACAGATCAATTTCCCTCACTTTTTGAGACTAATATGTTACCATTAAAATCATTTCTTCTAATAATATCTTATAATCTAACAAATATTAACAGTGGATCGATTAATACAAAAAATAGATAAAATTATACTATAAAATTAGCAATGGAACTTAAAAGCCATAATTTAGCTTTTGTCTGAATATATAGCGTTCATTATTAAATATAATTACAAAATGAAATAGTAGTTCTAAATGTGAAAAACAATGATGTGGAGAATACAATATTTAATAAATTCTGATAAAATTAACTCACTCTGTATTCAATTTGTCCATCTCGTAATGTTTACAAATTTAATATTAGTAATACGATTAAGGAAAAAATAAATATTTGTTTCAATCATTATTTAAAAGGTTGAGATGTTTATTATGAGAAAATATAATAAATAAAATACTTTTTTGGTTAAGTATAAAGGATATTTATGTATAATTATGTAGCCAAAATATATTAATATTTTTAATGAACAAAATTAAACAAATATTTCTTTTTATTTTGAAAATTTCTTTTTATTAAACCCATCGCTCTAGTGGGGACAATACAAACTGTACCGATCTTATGGGGACTAGTCCCCATTGGATGGCTGAAACTTTACCAATTGACCCCATTAGATTGACAATACGCAATCTGGGAGTAAGATTCAACGAGCTTGAAAAGAATTTAAAGTACCTAGATCAACATTACAATTTAGATTAAAAAATAAAAAATAAAAAAATCTAGGTGCAGACCAGACAATATTGAATGAAAAGTAAGAAGAACACATGTCAAACACATTCCTTCAAATTTTTACACCATTTTGGGAAACAATGTGTAATCGACGTGGCCTAATTGTTGATGCTTTCAATCACTGTGGTTTGTACCCACTTCGCCACACAGTAAGAAATAGATAGTACTCAACAAGTCTCTGTTTTGATTCAGAAAAATCTCAAATTGAAGTAACTTTTCCATATCATTTTCATTCGCTAAATAAAACTGCTCTATCACCAAAAACGAAAAAGAATCCCATACACAAGCGACCACATGTTTCTCACATAACTTCACCCGAAAATAGAAAGAAGTATCCAACAATATTAAATATTATTATAATATGATATTAAAACAAAAATGTTACTCAGATAGCATTGTGAATGAATACCTGATATTGAATAGGCCAGGTAGTTAGCTAGTTTATTTCACATTTTGAATGATAATATAACTTCTTTATTTTAAGGGTTAATACAAGTTTCTTCCGCAGATAAAATTATTTTTTATAATATGTGTTTTATAATATTACAACAGGATAACTCAAAGGCAAAATTAACAAAGAAAATCTTTGAGAAAAAAAGATTATCTGCAAATTGTGAGAAAAGGTTTCCGAGGCGTCCACAGGTATCCGACAATGAACCTATAACCTGCTCCAAATACATTACTCGCGATGTTAATGATAATAGATGTTGTGTATGTCTCGCAGATTACAAAAATACCACTGAGGACTGGTTTCAATGTTTGGAATGTCTCAATTGGTGCTATGAAAGCTGTTATTCTTCATCTTGCTGTCTTAGCTGTTCATAATAACTATGAATAATGTGATGCCAAACTCGCCCCTATCATGCCAAAACTCCCCCCATGTATTTTGATAAATATAAACTTGTCTGGATAATTAATTTCTTTTTAATTACGTATTAATTATATAAATTATACACGATCTTAATGTTTGGTTTAGTTTACTTATTTAATTTATAAACATTTGTTAAACACAAAAGTGTACAAACTTGCCCCGGTCTACCCTATAATAACTCTCTAGATTTCATAGATTACCTCATTTAACCCATGGTTTTTTTCCCGGGAGTTATTAAAATAACTCCTGCAAATTTACAAAATGGATAGATTTTACCATTTATTATAGCTTATTTTTTTCGCTTACGCTCGTAGGTCGATAATTGCAAAACTCAAGCTTTCGTGCAATAAGGCATTCTAATAATAATAGCGTGCAATAATAATGTTTTTTTAATGCTTTTTAAGCAGGCAGCATACGTTAGGGGTGTTATAATGACTAATATAATCTTATTTTCTTTCCAAATAACTCCCTCGAAAAGCAACAAAGTATGGGTTAATATATTACTTTATATCTATTAAAAACGTATGCACAGATACTCGCATTATGAAGTTAACTATTTGTATGCTTTTTATTTTGTTTATTAATCAATTAAAGATGAATTTATTAGAGAAATTGTTGAAAATTCTAAGGAACAGTCTGGCAATGTCGCACATGGCGATCCGAAAACTTGGAGATTGCTGATGAAAAAAGAACTACTCTTAATCATAGGATTCAGGAATTAGAACAAAAATGTTATCCACTTCAAAATGATTTAAATGCTGTTTTTTTGTGCTGAAAATGTTGCAAAAGTACCAACGAAAATTTTTATTTTACACTTATAGAATTACACGTGTGATATTTCTGTGGATTATCAAAATTGGATATTTTAACAAAAAATCGTTTGTACTTACACCTCCGTTTCCTGATCAAATTATTTTTGATTCTTTGTTAATTAAAACTAGGCTGTACGAACAAAGATCTTGCTTTAAGAGTTATCATATAACAAAAACTGAATTTAGCAATATAGTGCGTACGTAACATTGTTCTAACATGGCCCATCTCTTGAAATAATTGATATTTTGGCCGTCAAGGTCTGTATTGCGTAAACGTGTACCGATTCGATTTCGAGATGATTATAGATTGCACAAGGGTATCTGTAGGCCCAGTAGCACAAGTTGTAGAGATGCAACATATAACAGTAATTATAAACACAAAAATACAGTTAAATTTATGATTGGTTGTACATTAGGTTAGCTAAATTTGTGATGCTTGGAGAGGTCATGTCTCAGACACCCTGTTATCACTTTAGCTTCAGAATTTTTGATCATTTCAATCCTGGCGATTTGGTGGTTGCAGACCAAAGGATTCATGCTAAGAGACATTTTTGTACTGCAAGCTCATGTTAAGTTTGTTATTTTTAACTCCTCAGAAGATTTGTTATTGGTAATGATTAATACAAAAATAATTATCATAAAATTAATTTTTGAATCTGTATAATCTTTATTAAACAATATAATATTATTACATAAAATTTAAATTGTTTAGTTTATCTTTTCCAGAGAATATTTGAAAACCTTTTTAATTTTTTCTAAACATTCCTAAAAAATGTAACCTATCTGGCTGATTTAATAATGTTTCCCTTCTTAAACCGGGTCTCCTATATGTTCCAGGTAAATTTAGAGATTGTGCCTTTGTGTACACGTCTAGAATTGCTTGCAGTTGTACCTTTGTACCGAAATTCACTGTACGCTCAGACCACAAGAATATACAATATTTGTTCCATTTTAAAAATCCAAACGTCTAGCTTTTGAGATGGTTAGAAATCTTATCAGATTATAATTTTGACGTAAAATATCGTAGTGAGAAGAGTCAGCAAAACGCCGATGGTTTAAGTAGAAAATATTTTTAAAAATTGTCTAAATATAACTGTCGACGAAGATCTTTTAGATGAAAGAATAAAACAGCTGGCAGATAGGGAAATAAAACCTGTTTATAGGGCAGTAGAAAAAGGGGAAAATTAAAACCAGATTCTTTCAACGGAATGATGTCAGATTTAGATTTAAACAAGAAGGAAGGAATACACTGATAACTTTTTTTTCATAAACGAATAAGCTCAAAACCAGTAATAGTGATTACAACAATGTTTTTGTTTATATATTTAAAAATAACCGAAAGAAAGGGACGAAATGTACAATAATATTTATTAAAATAATACACAAAATTTAAATTTAAATAAAGGACACTTTTCTTGCTAAACAATAATTTTTCCAAATATTGGGCAGCAATAATCTCATTTATAGCAACCATTTGTAAATTTATAATTTTTTGGAACGGTTAGCAACATTTGAAATACTTAAGATGCCAAGGAAATAAACCTATATTTTTAACCAAAAATTATGCAAAAGACAGTCACACATCAAATTTATATTTTATAAGATATAATTTGAAGATATTTTGATCTCGGTCGAAACTATTCTCCTATGTATATGTACCATTTGAGTACCCTAATGATAAATACAAAATTAATAATATTAAAAGGTTTTATATTTGGTGTTACCTTTGTCCAAAACTGTATATATATGCTTACTATTTCGTGAGAAAATATGTATTTAATAATTGTATATTTCTAAACAAATAATAATAAACAAAAAATAGTAATGTGAAAACTACCAAATAATTATAAATTTAAAAATTTAGATTTTTACTTTATAATGCTTTTTATTCAAATAAAAAATTTCGATAAAACATGCAACAAATAGAAAATAGTTATAGTCCCCAATTGATTAATTTAATGGAAAGATAGATGCGAATTTGTATAAAGACTATACGTATATTGGATATCCACAAAAAGATGTAAAAATAGACCAGATATAAGTTTTGTATTCCCTATGGAAGGAGATAAATAGATAAAGGTATATTGGTTAATCTTTTATTTAAAAAGACGCTATAGAAGAGCAATCTAAATTTTTAAATATGAAATTTTATGTTAATATTATTACAGTACTACATATTATTCCTACATATTAAATATACGTAAAGTAAAAGGAAAGTTTAGTTAAAAATTGGCAAATTAAAAAATATTTTTCCCATCGACTATTTTTGATTTATCTATTTTCAATTTATAGTAAATATGAGCAAAAATGATTAAAACGTATTTTGCACAAATAACTTTTACTATATTAAAAATACCCTTTACGGCCGTTTGTAGATGAGTTTGTTTATTTAAGCTAATTAGCTACTTTTTGTTAGTTATGCAATCAATAATTGTATTTTATAGCATAATTGAAAAAATGACTTTACAAAGCATACTATGTTGTATACTTCTAAAACTACCAATCAAATGTCAGTACATATTTTAGTATTTTTCAATTTTATTCCAATTTTAAACTTTCTATATAGTTAATAATCATGTATCATGTACCAAGCCTCTAATTTAATTTTATATTTTCGTTCAAAATGTTTGAAATAATTAATTGTAACTTTAGTACTTGTCATATATATAGTTTAGTGTAATGTCTAGATGCTTATATTATTATAAAATATTTGATAATTCAATTCTGAAAATTTAGTTTATGTGTTCGGCTATTTCTTATATTTACCATTTATTTTTATATATATTAGTTTGTTTGATTATTATACTCCCGACTAAACTTGTAGGTATAATAAAACATCATGAATTAAAATACTATAAATATCCAACAGAACCGATTAAAATAAAAAGAGAAATATTCGTTTCAAAATCATTCTTGTATAACTCTGTAACTAAGAAAGTAAAATATTACAATTTAACAAAATTGTCAAATAATTATTCTCGGCAAATATTCTCGGTCCTCAGGTTCATTATTTGTTTTGGATATTTGAGGCATTGTCCACCTCATTTTCAAAATACTTCTCGATTCCCAAAACTTTTTGTAATCGTTTTCGGTAGCTCTTTGAAAAGAAAACGTAAAGTAGAATGTTAGTAATGTGGTTGAAATAAAGAAAAAATTGTAATATTGGGATCAAAAGGTATTTCAGAAAAACGGAGCATTGGTTTCTTGGCCACATCACAAACACTGAAAGGGCAATAAAAAATGGCGCCAAGTAGAGAAAATAGGCCATCGAAACAGCGAGAACCACTGGGACCTGCTTAGTGCTCTCCGAAGTTTTGCAGACAGTGGCCTGTTTCTTTTGATGGTAACTCCAGCGACCAAAAATTAGGATATTCAAGCAAACAACGGAAGCTATCGGTATCAAAGCAACTGTAAAGAGGGCGACAACATTGTCAGTTCCAGGGCCCAGGTATGGAAACAAGAAAGAATAGGGATCAGGGACACACTGGACGATGGAGCTGTTCGATTCAGCAATAAATGTTTTGTTTAAATGGTATCCAACTACATAAATGGCATTTTTCAAAACAGCAACAGACACCAGGACGAGCGTGACAATTCTTGCCGATTTTATACCCAACTTTTTACGACCTTTTATCGGAAACCAAAGAGAAATGAATCGGTCGCCCGTGATCACAACAATTGTCCAAATCGCCACGTCACTTGGGACATAGTTCCAGAATTTTAGGACAATTCGACAGCTGAAATCCGACAGCAAAACTAAGTCGATGTTGAGCGCATTGGAGAACCATTTAGGTATCATGAGAGTGTAAACTGCCAAGGTGTCAGCGACGGCCAAGAATTTAAAGTAAAAGTCCATATGACTGCCAATCGTTTCTTTCTTACCGGACATCATTGCGAAGATAAGCCCGTTTCCAATTGTGGCCAAGATTATAAAAATTGGCGGGTAGATTGATTGGAACACACGACCTGCCTCCTGGTAGTAAGGAATGTCCCACCCTAGACAAATGGTTTCCTCATCGTAAGACATCGAATTCAAATAGTTTATCTAATAGTTTTGTGAGTTTATAAATCTTTCAAATGTAGAATATATATATATAGCATTCTTAATTGAATCTAAAATGAAATAACCAATCATAAATTGAAACAAATTGGATTGGTTAAAAATATTTTTATAATGTTGATGCCTATTTTCAATTATTTAGAATAACTCAATTAAAATTAATGTTATATCTTATATATAATAATATAGTTTAAATAATTAGTAATAACTGACAGGACGAATCATGCACAATTAATTTTCTGAAAATTTGTGCGCATATTTTACTGCTTTGTAACATATTTTACTGTTTTGTGACATATTTTACTGTTTTGTGACATATTTTACTGTTTTGTAGATGTTTTGTTACTTTTTTTGACATATTTTACTGTTTTGTGACATATTTTACTGTTTTGTGACATATTTTACTGTTTTGTGACATTTTTTTCTGTTTTGTGACATATTTTACTATTTTGTGACATGTTTTACTATTTTGTAGATGTTTTGTTACTTTTTTGTGACATATTTTACTGTTTTGTGACATTTTTTACTGTTTTGTGACATATTTCACTGTTTTGAGACATATTTTACTATTTTGTGACATGTTTTACTATTTTGTGACATATTTTACTATTTTGTGACATGTTTT